>CAVMBE010000064.1:0-162359 GCA_963674455.1 Lecanosticta acicola
GGTTTCCCTAACCTGTCGCCTACTACGGTATATAGAGAGGCTAGTAATACTACGACGAAGTGCGCTTAGACTTCGTCTTCGTCCGATATCCTATCTAGTAAGCCCTAGTCGTCTTCGCTCTATAGATCCTATAGGAGTTTCTAGGCGTCTTCTAGGGGCGCCTTGTCTATATAGTAACTACTAGCTCGGTTATTAATCCGCTACTAGTTATTACGAGGCCTAAAGCCCGATTGTCTCTCGTCCTACGGCTAGTCCTCGCGCCTTACGCCTTAATCCCCCTACCTATCCGTACCTTCGCTTAAAGGCTGTCTAGGTATCTAACTCTGCCTCTATCGTAGTAGATCGCGGTCGCTTTACTCGTAGTTAGTATTCTACGGCTACGTATTAGGTAGGAATCTATTATTATCTAGCGTACGTCGAGTCTCGTAGGCGTTACTATAAGAGTTATAGGAGTATCGATTACTACGTATTCTATACTCGTAGTCCTACCGATTACCTCGGTCGTTAGAGCGTAGAGTCTACTTACCGTTCTAGTATAATCGCTACTAGGTCTCTTCTTACTTCTTATACACCTCTACGAATTCGTCTAGGGTCGTATAAGTATCCGGTATAAAAACTACTTACTAGAATCTTAGATCGAGGCGTCGATATACGGTAATAAGGCTAGGTTGGTCCTACGCCCCTATCTCGGCCGCTTAGGCGTAGCGTACTACCGCGTATATAAACTCGCTTACTAGCTTCCCGGCTCTTACCTCGGTAGGTCTAAAACGCTATTAATCTAGGAGGTCTAGTACTTTAGTTACCGATATTTTAAACTTGTTATAGAGGGCTTTATACTAGCGCTCGGCCTCGGTACTCTAGCGTAACTACGCCTTAGTTTCGCGTAAGAGTTAGGTAGTATACTATACTATAGCTACGCTACGTAGGTATTACGGAATTCCTAAGCGAACCTCCTCCGCTAGTACTATAGTAATATAGTCGCGGATTATATCGATAAATATAATAACGCTACGGTAGTATGTCTTATTACCTTAGATTACGATATCGCCTTGTCCGTACTCTTCCCTAAGGTAGAGGTTAAAGAACCTAAGGTATATTAGATCGAAGTGTATCTTAGTACTACGGCGGCCGATATTAATATCGGATTTATTACTATATAAGCTTTCGGCCCGGCTGTAGCGGTCCTTTCGGCGTCTATAGGTTCGACAATAGCGTTAGCGATAGTCTCCCTTATTAGAGGAATTGTCGCTCGGGGACTCGTTATACTCCTAGTGTCGCTACTAGCGTCGCCGCGTATAGCGCTCGTCCCGGCGTCGATCTCGCGCGTTCTTATCGCTACTACTACTATCCGAGGGATTCGGGTCCCTATTATCGCCGTAGCGTCGGTAGGTATAGCGCCTATACTAGCTATATTAGTTATATCGGTCGGGTTAAGGAGTACGACTAGCGTATAGGCGGCGATCCTTACGCCTCTTAGGCGATAGACGGAGTAAGGATTCGTAGCGTCGTCTACGCGTATAGTTATTAGGGGGCGGACAGAGTAAAGTTTCGTAGCGTCGTTAGCGTAGTTATTTACGCTATCTACGATTATAGTACTCGTCCTTAGAGTATCCTAAATCCTATAGCCTATCGCCCTGTCGCGGATATAGGTAGTTAGACAGTTAGCTATTCGTACTATTAATTAGTAGGTTAGCCTACCTTAAGCGCTTATGCCTCTAATAGCGTTCGTATTAAGCTACTAAATTCAGTCCTATAGGCGGGCCTCTAGAAGGCTCGCTCGGGGGTATAGTAGTACCTTATACTAATACTTCTACTACTATAAAGTCTAGCGCTACCTTATTAAGCTAGACACCTACTAGAGTAGCCTAATCCCGAATACGCTTACGGTCCCTATAAGCTTATTCGCGTTAGATATCCTTACGAGTAACCTTCTTAGTAAGGGGAGTGCCGCCTAGCGGTATATTCGCGTTTCCGTATATAGTAGGTTATAGTAGTATAAACTCTAGAGTGTCTCGAAAGGGTAAACTAGATAGGTCGGACCTATAGTTAATAATTACTAACTATACTAGCGAGAGGGACAAAACCGACTCGGCGTATACTCTCCTTACTAGGTCGGAGTCGGGTAGAGAGTCGGAACGGCTCCTACTTACTAAGTATAAACGGAGAGTAGTACTATACTCTAAGAGAAGCGTAGTTTCTAAGGGGGACGCCTCGCGAGTATAACGAGTAGAGAAGAGTCGTTACTCTAAATACTTAAGGGCTAAGGAGCTAAGGCGTCGAGAGGGTAACGCTATAGACAGACGTAGTAGCGATTCGACTAGTAGATATAGCGATTGTCCGATTAGCTCCGGCTATTAAGGTAGTTTTAGTAATACTCTACGTAGTAGTAATACGTTCGGTAGCGGAGTAGGGGCGTCCTATATACGAACGGCCTATACGTAAGCGTCCTATACGCGAGCGACTTGTTAGTAAGCGTCCTATATATAGGCGTCCTATACGTAAGCGTCCTGTACGTAAGCGTCCTATACGTAAGCGTCCTATACGTAAGCGTCCTATACGTAAGCGTCCTATACGTAAGCGTTCTATACGTAACCTTTCGCTTACTCTATATCTTCTAGGCGAGTATAAAGGGAAAGGTAGTATTTATTAGTAAGAACGCCTTATATAGACTGCTTTAGCTTATTAACTGTAGCTATTAGGGCGCTCGGGTTAACGGCCTACTACTAAGGGAAGCGTTCGGTCAAAAGAATATCGTTTAGGTAGAGTTTTTCGCGTTAGAGCTTAAATATAGAGGAATCCTTTAGAGTAATCGAGTAAGAGTACTTATAAGTAACGAAGTAAGCGAGTAGGTAGGCTTTCTTATACTTCTTACGGAACCTCGTCGCCCTAGCTTCGTCTACTAAGTACGCCTTAAGATATTTACTAACTAAGATTACCTCTAGTAGTAGTTTAGGGAACCTACGATTAACGTTAAATAGGTCGATTAAGGCTAGATTAGCAAAGTAGGAGCCGTACTAACTAGAGTAGGTATAGCGAGAGGAAATTAGTAAGACTCGCTAAGCGAGCTAATAGTATAGAGCTTAAGAGTAATAGACAAGGGAGGTAGAATAGTTAGGGATCGGAGAGTAGAGAGTAGTTAAGTAGTACTATACGAGGTAAGCGTATCGTACGCCCGGGTAAGGTAGGCCTCTCGGTTAATTAGGGCGTTATTAATAGTCCCTACGCTAGCTCTTACTTCCTAGCGTAGAGCTACAAGTACTTACCCTTACTACTAGTAGTCGTACGCCGTGTCTACTCCTTCGTAACTACGTTCCTAAGCCTTCGAGCCGGTAAGAGCTATACGTACGATAGTAGGAGTAGCGGCAAGGCTGCTTTACTACGACGAGCCCGAGATTAGGTAGTATATCGTAGAGTCGTAAGTACTAGGTATCCGTCGAGGCGTCGATACTATATATCGTTACGTACGGCGTAGTAGAGGTTCCGATCCGATACCGTATAAATAGTTCGGCGGAAGGTAAGGGCGTTTAACCGGGTTAGGGCGCTATACGCCGTAGTTCCTAGGTCGTGTAATACTCGTAAGCTTATAGCTAGCGGGCGGTTAGTTTTTCTTAGCTACTAGATTATTAAGCGCTAGTTACCCCGTACTCGTAGTAAGAAGTAAGCGCTAAGAAGTAGTATAATAATGTTAATAGCGTATCTATCTACTATCGCTATCTACTAAGTAGGTACGGGGTGTATAGCTATACCGCCCTACCCCTACCTCTACTAGGGTAATCTACCTAGGTCCTATATACCGTAATAGTATAGGTACCTCTAAGTAACTAACTACCCTAACTATCTAGTATCTAGCGATATAGAGTAAACCTACTCTTTCTAGAATCTTTAGGGCCGTACTAAATATAACGGCTCTACTTATCTTCCTCTATATCTAGAGACTACTTAGAAGGACTAGAGTTAATAATAGCCTCTTTAAGTAGGGTACTAAGAATTATAAATAGGTAGCTAGTACTACTATATAGATTAATAGTAATTATTCTAGCTAGACTACCTAGGATAGTAGTAACTATAGCTTTATTAATAGGGCGTATATTAGGATTACTATAATTATTATTAAAGTTAGCCTTAGAAGAAGTAATCTAGTTAAATAGAGTTATATTTAGCCGGCTATTTCTAGAACTACTTAGAAGGATATTATACTAGCGCTAGATAAGGCTATAGTTATTAGTAATAAAGATAATATAAGCTAGCTTAAGAAGTTTTACTAGATCTATAGTAATAGAAGTATAGTAGAACTATATATCCTATAGAGTATTTATAATCTACTAGAACTAGTTTTCTATTAAGCTTAGTACTATAGGTCTAAAATTTAGTAGCTACTTTAGTAGCTCTCTACTACTACTTTCTAAAGAGAATAGGCTAGCCTTAAGATTAGTACGGCTACTCTTACGGCTATAATATATAGTAGCTATATAGGCCTAAAAGGAAGATATAGTATAAGCTCTACTAGCTAAGGCTCTAATAAGAGCTACTAATAAATATTATTATTAGAAGTAAAGGGAGAGAGCTTAGAAGCTTAGAAGGGAAAATATATATATACTCCGCCTCTTAGAGAGGGCTTTTATTATTATAGAAGGAGAATAGAGTAGAGAAGTAGTTAATAAGAAGAAGGAGATAAAAATAGAGAAGAAGCTCTTATATCCCTACCTATATAAGCTTCTAGAAGCTTACTTATTTACCTTCTAATAACTAGGTCTTATACTCTTATTACTAGATTATATAGGTAAGTTATAAATAGTAAAAATTTACTATTATCTAGTAAGTAGAAGCAAATATCCTTCCTAATTAGGAAAGATAAAGCCTATATACTAGTAAATACTACTACCTAAGGCTTATAACCTATTTATAAGACTAAGGCTTATAAGGATAACTATATATTAGTATATAGAGAGAGACTACTAATCTATAGATAATTAAGGCTCTACTAAGGCTTTAGTAGGTACTAAAGTCTAAGTAGGGAAGGATATAAGATCCTTAGTCTATATACTAAGGAATTATACTATACTAGCTAAAGTAGTATTATACCTAAGTATAAAAAACTCTGCTCTTAGCAGCTAAGTAGAAGGAATATAAAAACACCTTAAAACCTTATATAGATAGCCCAGCTATAAACCTTCTTTGTTAGTTAAAGCTCTTACACCGCGTTTGAGCACTACAGGTGTAACGTTAAGCACGATAAAGTCGGCTCATCATATACACCAACTATAAAAATAGTGAATAATGAGGAAGTGTACAGAGAGGTCAGTCTCGTTGTCAAAGACCACGTCCAGGGCTAGCTCAATCTGGAAGGCACTTGCAAAAGATTCGGGTTAAAAGAGTTGAATGTCTGACGGAAGCATGGTCGGGCCGGGAGGCTTGCCATCGTCGAATTACAAACACTGGTCCTGCTGCCTACTCTATGCCCCGTTTCTGCCATGTTTCCCATGGTCGAGGCACGGCAACGGCGTAAGCTCCTGTACAGCTGCAGCATTGTGAGTCATGTTCGAATGTGGAGGCAGCGTGGTATCGTTGTACCACTCATCCTACAACCACATATCAAGGACGGATCGTTCCAGCATGCAGTGGACGCAGACATTCGTCTTCTGAGCGGCACGCAACATGAGTACCCCTTCCTTGACCAAGACTTTCGACACCTCGCTGGTGGATGTTCAACGATCATTCTCGTCGACAGACACTGCCCCGTCTGAGACCTCTTTCAAGGAGAATCACCACCCGTTTCAGCCCCAACAGGATCGCAATGTGAAGCACGTGTCGACAGAGGAGCTATATACCCCGTGGGCGTGAGTGCGAGCACGTCGTTTGCATCGAGCGCCGGCAACGCTGATCGAAACAGTCCCACATATGATACGGACGGCAACTTCCTCCAGGCAGTCGATGATTTGCAAACGCGAAGTGCACTTCCCGTCCTTCTTGCTCGACTGGAGAGCTATCCCAACATTGACATCCTTGACCTCGGCTGCGGAACAGGGCGGACGACGATGAAGCTTCTCCAAAATGCCCGATCGGGTACACGTATCGCAGCGTGGGATGCAAGTGCCGAAATGCTCGACTTAGCCCGCAAGAAATGCTCCTCAGCCACTCCATCCAATGCCGATCTGGACTTCCGACAAGTTGACATGTCGAGACCAGAGAGGCTCCCCTCTGAGAACGTCTTCGACATCGTGTTCTCGACCCTCGTACTGGAACACATTGAAGCTACGTCTTTCTTTGGCTCCATCTTCCGGCTCCTGAAACCCGGTGGTGTCGCATACGTATCGAACATGCATCCAGATATGGGTATGGCATCGGTAGCCGGCTTTGACGATGAAGATCGGCGGAGGGTTGTGGGCAGAAGTCATTTGCATGGTGTTCAGGAGGCCGTCAGTGCTGCCGAAGCTGTCGGATTGAAAGTACAAGAGGAGAGCGTGAGCGAGGTTGCTGTGACCGCCGATATGATCGACCGTGGACTTGTGCCTGAGCGAGGAAGAAAGTGGATCGGCAAGAACGTATGGTTTGGTCTCACGGTGATGAAAAGATGAGTAGGCTCCCGAACAAGTCTCTTCGACCAATCCTGGTTAGTACATCCCGTCGACTGCGCGATTGACGACGACCGTGGACAGCGTTTCGATAGACAGAAAAGTTGCTTTGGAATATCGGTCTGAGTCGCATTGTCTCGAAAGCACCGCTATCGAACGCTCATTTCACAACCGAGAAATGCCAAACTAGTCAGATTCCTGTTTAATGTCCTTTCCCTCCCCTTTCGTCCTGAAAGCCAATGGTGACGGGTGCCTCTGGGAACTCTTCTTTTGCCTTTTTAGTTGCCGACTTGCCTGGATCTCTCTGTTCGGTTGCTACGCCGCCTTCGCCCCTCGCGCGATTCCTGTATGATGGATCAGCCTAACGTAAACCCCTAGCATTCATCGAACAACAACACGCACTCTCTGCCCTTCTTGCTCTCGTAAGCTTGTACGTTCGGCTCGCCATCGGAGCCTTTCTCTGCTGCATGCTTCTTGTTCTGAGCCGGGCCACCGATGTCGTCCTTCTTATCAGATGCTGAGCCCTGCCGTCGGGGAATCGAAGAAGCGAAGGATCGGGCAGATTGTCTCGAGACTGAGCTGCATTGAAGAGCTCGGCTAGTCGCAGCTGCTCGGAGGAAGGTCAAGAACTCGGATGGTGATGAAGTCGCCATGATGCTTGGACTATTCGCTCGATCAGGAGGCTGAGATTGCAGGTGAATTACCTGTTGTGATGATCTGGGTCAAGGTGGTCGACAATGTTTGGGAAGCATTGTTGCGGGACGACGTATGCAGTGTTGTTTGAAGGTGGGCTGCAATGACCACTGATGACATCCACGATGTGAGACTCCAGATTGACTTTCCGCGGCCGAACTCTTCCCCACACAGCCACGTGGAGAGCAAGGGCACCATTCAAGGTTCTTCACATGCTTGCACAGCTTGCGCTTGTCAAAATCTCTAGGCACAAGCAAATGTACAACTTGGACAACACTACGCCCTACTCTTGCGCGTCTCGAGTTCCGCATCGGAGTGCATCTTAGCATACAATGACAGTCTCGGCGCAAGCAGTCGATCCGGAGTTTCCCTGCTCGCTGTGCGTACGACAACCCCGTGTCATTGTCTCGATGCTGATCACTACACAGTACGATTCACATTCCCTTCCCGACCAGTCGTCTCGCTACTGCCGCTATACGGACGCTATCTGTCGACCAGGAGCTTTCTCCACTGGTGCAACGAGCATTCTCTCTAGTAGCTGCGCTCCCCGACAGCACGACCGCTGTGCAGAGCAATACCTTCAAGGCGTCCCTTATCGTCAACGCTGCGCCCAACGAACCGATACACGCACCTTCCACGACAAATTCTGCCAATAGTACCGGGATAGATACCAGCTCTGACGCGACTCAGACGATCTTGAAGACAGACTACAAGGCAACGACCAACCGCATGCTCCGGGTAGCTGTCAATGGCTTCTTCGAATCCCTCGGCACCGTCATTCAGGTCATGGAAGAGCTAGATACCGATGTGCTTCATGAGAAGGGCTTCGAGAGCTTAGAAGGAGCTCAAGGTATTGAAGAGGGCATGACAGGCAGCACAGGTTGAGCCGTAAGGTTGTCTGTGAGGCCCTCAATTCGCCCTCAATCCTGATCAAGTCGTTTCCTGCAGGAAACGACTTGACCGCAGTAGGCACATTCGAGAATCTCATCTTTCTCAATGAACGTTTAGCTGCCGGTGAGAGCAGGCGGCAGCACTCTGCAAGCCGACGGAGTGCCATCAACAGCAACGTTCTATGATGCCAAGAGTGCATTCAATGCCCATCAAGGCGCGACTGGACTTGCGTGTTCTGACGCATCTTTCAGAAATCGGGTACAAGCCGCCTTTCGTTTGTTAGCCATGGGTGTATGCGCAAGGGGACTGGGCCTTTCACTTTCTCTGAGATGTTTTCGCGTCCTGAGAAGTCTCTCTTGAAAATACCAAGAGAGCTGCGCAAGTGAGTCTAGCAGATAGGCAGCGGCCTAAAGTCATTTCTGCTGCTTCAAAACATGCACCCACCTTCTCTAATGAGTTAGCTCATGTACGTCAGACGCAGGTACACCGTACCGGAGGCCAGCTCTTTCATAACTGGTCCCGGGGCTAGCTTTATCACCATGCGAAGCAACCAAGCCGTAAGCTAGGGAGGTTTGGCGGACAAACGTGCATTAACTATATTGAATGGATGCTTCTTCAGGCTCCATTTGGCCTATACTGGATCATTCTTTACACACAAAATGAACGAGACACATCTAACTATGGACTCCCTTCTGCCTCTAGTCTTGCCTCTTACCGAGGCCTTCGACCCGCGTGAAGCAACGATAGCGTCCACTCATCATGCACTCTACACAGGCCTGACGACATGCCGCGAAGTCGTTTCCTCGTTCCTATCACGAGTCGAGGAATTGAACCACAACACAAATGCCATAATCACGCTCAATCCGCACGCACTGCAGATGGCGGACGATTACGACACCAAGCTAAGAGGCAATGACTCCTCGCACGGACCGCTCTTTTGTGTCCCGACTCTGCTGAAGGATAACTACGACACCGCGGACATGCCAACCACCGGGAGTAATCTTGGTCTGGCCAACTCCAGACCTGCAACAGACGCCCCTGCAGTCAAGGTCCTCAAAGATGCTGGCGCTGTGATACTTGGCAAGACAAATCTCCATGAACTCGCATTGGAAGGACTCACTGTCTCTTCTCTTGGTGGACAGACGCTCAATCCCTATGACAAGACACGGGCGCCAGGCGGGAGCTCTGGAGGGACAGGGGCCGCAGTCGCAGCTTCCTTCGCGGTGTTTGGAACAGGATCAGACACAGTCAACAGCTTGCGTTCACCCGCGAGCGCCAACTCACTTTACAGCGTTAGGCCTACTCGAGGCTTGATTAGCAGAGATGGAATCATGCCCGTTTCGTACACCCAGGATGCGGTTGGGCCCATTACGAGATGTGTGGGAGATCTAGCTGTTGCGCTGACGGTGATGTCCAGTATCGGGTACGACGAAAAGGACAACACCACCGCTCTGGTCCCTGCCGGAATACGAGGGACCGACTATACCTCCTCTCTTTCAGCATACCCTCTGACCGGCATGAGATTTGGTCTAGTGGAGGGATTCCTTAACCGCACTCCGTCAACAGAGAATGACCCAGTGAATGAGGTGATGCAACACATGGTCTCACATGTGAGAGCCGCAGGAGCCAAGGTCGTAAGCATCACAGACAATATGTACAACTCGGATGCAATCATACAGAAGCTCGACACGCAACGCTTTGAGTACCGTGAATCGATGGATGCGTACCTACAGCGGAAAGATCTGGGCGGAGAACATCCAACCACCCTGAACGAGCTTTATGGCAGTGGCATGTTCCTTGTGATACCGGCACAGCATGAATACGTCAGCACTGCCCTCGTGTCCTCCACGTCAAATAGTACGGGCAGGCAAGGAAGCTACCAGGATGTCAGACAAGGTATCCAAAACTTGACGCACGCACTGCATGAGACGTTTAAGAAACACGATCTGGACGCTCTAATCTATCCCGAGCAAAGAAACCTCGTCGTACCCGTGGGATCTCCCTCACAGAGAGGCAGAAATGGCATCCTCGCCGCCTTGACGGGCAGTCCCGTTGTCACTGTGCCAGCGGGATATAGTAATCCGACCAAGGAGGCAACGGAGGGAGTGCCCATTGGGATGGAAATGTTGGGATTGCCCTGGACAGAAGGCAAACTCTTGGGAATCGCCTGGCAGATGGAGCGGATGCTTTGGGTGGAGCGGAGAATGCCGCACTGGGCGAAAGAGAAGGTCGAAGTGAAGACCTACGAGACCGTTCCGAATGTGAGGCCGAATACGGATAGCATACCGAGGGAATATCCACTTGGGGTGCTATTATCCGAGTAGCAGCCTCAGCTGGTACCGCTTTTGCTCTCTCGCGCTGTTTGACCGTTTTTAAGATGGAGATTTCTTGCTCACATCTCCTCTCTCGATGGAAAGCGGACGAAGTGCTGAACACGAACGCCGATCACATGCCGGTCCTGTCAGGGCACCTCGCACGAAGCATCGTACACCCAGCTTCACTTGATCGTGGCAATGCGGCGTATACAGAGCCCATGGTTCTGCTGTAGGAGAGTGCTGATACTATACATCTATGCACAGCCCCCAAGTCCCCTGCACCTAACTGGCTTGGAATGAATTCTGGCGTTCTGCTTCGCGATTTGGAGAACATATATACATACAGCCAGTCGTCTCCAGCATGTTATACTCGGGTCTTAACCGCAAGCCGCAAGCAGTGACTTAGTTATAGTCGCGAACAAGCCTCATCTCCGGACGCCATTGGTCTTTATATTCCCGATCCATGCGAAAAGTGACAGTTAGTCAGTCCAGCAGTCATCGCGCTCATGCTCTCCTGCAATCATCAACTCGAACTCAATTGACATCGGACATGCCCGAATCGTCCGACTCATAGCTGATCCAGCGGAGGGTCCGACCGACGATATTACCGAGTATATCCATCGTCATCGAGTATCGATAGCTACCAAGTACGAGACCTATCTGTCCTTGAAAAAGGACAACGAGTCTAGCGGCAGGTGGCGCGCACGCGTACGTATTACGCCAGCAACCCAATTTGCGATATATATCGTGCCCCGAGTGGCGATACGATTGACTGTCGTTTCGACAGGCCTTGTCGAGGTTCCACATCTCGAGGATTCGTCGAAAAGTCTCGTAGAAGTACCCAGACTCGGACAGGTCTTCTCAGATTGGATTGCACGGAGTGTCTTTTGGCATCGACGCGTGTGATTTCGCGGTTTGAACGCGACCATTTGCGGCTTGAGCGAGTGAGCAAATTGTCTGAACTATGAAGAGTTCAGTACTCACCGTGCGCTGCGAGCACGCACGCGCCCATGTCTGCGCTCATGTCTCGTCGAGTCACCATGGTAGTGTTGATGAGTTTTATAACTGAAAGCAGAAGGAAACTTGAGGGCAAACAAAGATAGAGTTTCGCGTAGTAGTCGGAGTAAGAATCAGTGCGAGTTGCGAGGATTGCTACTTACTGAGGCAGCAACCCACGTTGTCAGGCCAGCACACCACAGAGGAGTCACAGTTGCTTTCAGGACTCCAGGATAAGGTACGACGTAGCGTGAAACAGTCCTTTGATACTTGTCCCGAAGGGTGTCCGAGCTGTTGACCTCTCGTGGCTTCAAAGCACGGATTGTTGGCCAGTAGACTGAGACTAGGCAGCATATTCCTGAGCGGCGAGATTGGATATATTGCCACACTAGCACTCCGGATGCGACTTTAGTAAAAACCGTCGGTCTAGTGGCCCTGGATGCCCGTAAGTGCTCCTAGGGGTCCGGAACACGCGTATGGTCCCAGAATTCGGCGAGGTTGGGAATTGCAGCAAATAATTCGACGAGCCTCGCAGGCCAGGAGACAGTACCAAAACTAGCTCGACAACCTAGACGTCCTTGAAAGCCACGTCCTTGGGCAATCTGAAGCTGGCACAGAACATGCGCTTCTTCGGCGCAACGTCTCTTACATCGTAGATTTGAACATGGCCGTCTTCGATTCTGCCAGGCGCCACGTCATGCCCGAGCTGTTTCGAAATCTCCTCACAGATCTTGAACCCCTCCTCGACATTGTCATCGCTCTTTGTGTTGAAGCAATAAACGTGTACCAAGGGCATCTCGAAATCTGACGGCAAGTGCTGGCGAACACATGCAGGATAGAGGCCGATGAAGCTGGGCAGGAAAGAGATGGCCGTTGCAGGAAGGTTCATAACGAAGTGCTGAAATGTCTTGGGCTGTACAAGAGTTTGCAGGGTCTCTGGGTGTACCTGAGGGTCCTTCCTCGACGGCTTCTTGGTGATTTGAACGTGATGGTCCATTTGCGCCAAATGGGCGGTAGCGCTGCGTATGAACGTCTTTCCATCTTCGTTGAACGGTCGCACGTAATCGGAGACTTTGTTCCTCTTGATAGCGTCCAGCATACTGCAGTAACTATCCGGGTTGAGGTCGTTCGCCCAGACAAAGATCTTCTTCTTGCCAGCGGGCACAGCGAACGGACCGATTCCTGCCATTACATCGCAGACAGCGTCGCCCTCCTTGAACAGGGCAACCAACCGACGATGCTCGGTGTTGAGTCTGCTATTCCAGTAGACCTTGCTGTAATCGAACCTGAAGGTGCAATTCTCCTCCGAGATTGTCACGTTCATGTCGTCGGGCCCAGCAAGTACTTCATAGCTAAACGTGCGGTACTCACTCTCTTCGCCGACATCGTCCACCTTGTTGATAACGGTTCGCACAGTTGGGTTCTTGTCCATCAGGATCTCGGCAATCAAGTGCTTGTACTTGAGATATTCCTCTCGCAGATTCAGGTGTGCGACATGGCCAACCTGAGTGAAGCCCGATGGGATCTCACCCTGCTCGTCCTCTGGCAAAATGGAAGATATAATATCGTGGTAGGTCCAGTAATTGTAATCCAGCTGCAGTTGGAAGGGTACGACTGAGATCAGCTGTTCTTTCACAAGCTCCGTCACGGTTGGAGAGTGCGGCCAGAATGCATCTGACCCAGTGGCTTGCGCAGCCTCGCCATTGATCTTCGCAACAGACGCGCTGTCAGGGCTGATTTCGGGCCGCAACAGAATACACTTCTTGCCTGCTTTCGCCAGTTCAGCATCGGGGTCAGGATGCACGCTGCCCAGCCGATCCTGGGCGAGCGCATCTTTACTCCTCTCTAGAGCTGCTCTGCATTTGGTGATGTTCTTGTTCTCGAACACCCGTGCGGCCTTGAGCTCGATCGTTTTCTGGAAGAACGAGCGATCTAGCGTTCGCATCAATCGGTTGATGGGCGGACGCCACATGCCGTCTGCCATGAAGTTGTGTCGAGGTCGTATTGCTTGCGACTATTTGTGTACTCATTCGATCGATGTGCGGTAGTCACACCGGAAGATATCTCCATTTGGGCCGATCGATTTGCCTGCGATCGCCTACAGGGGTACGTGAGTGCACGCGCGGCGGCCCGTCGGCAGCGGCCGCGCTCAGGGACTCGTCCAACGCTTCCAAGTTCCGTCGCGTTGCATGCGCGATGAAACGGAAACGAAGCCATATTCACAACAAGCAGACCTCCCACCGGCTCAGAAGCTCGATCGACGCCAGCCTGGAGACGGAATCGCATCCTGTGGCCGCCTGTTTGGGCGGTCGCGAAAGGCACATGAAGCTGCGATAGCACGAAGCGCAGAGCATCCGCTGCCCAACATGGCGTCCGCTGGCGGGGGGAATATCAAGGTCGTCGTACGAGTCCGGCCCTTCAACTCGCGCGAGACCGATCGCAATGCAAAATGTATCGTGTCGATGCAAGATTCCCAGACTGTCTTGACCCCTCCGCAGCCTGACGGGAAGAGCAAGCCGGTCAAGGCAGCCCTCGAAGGCTCCAAGACGTTCGCATTCGACAAGTCCTACTGGTCCTTCAATCGTAAGGACTCGCATTTTGCCGGCCAGGAGAATGTCTTCTCAGATCTTGGCAAGCCGTTACTGGATAATGCGTTCCAGGGGTACAACAACTGTATCTTTGCGTATGGCCAGACGGGTTCTGGAAAGAGTTATAGTATGATGGGATATGGTGAAGAGGAAGGCGTCATCCCGCGCATTTGCAGAGACATGTACCAGCGAATAGAAGGCATGCAGGAGAAGGACAAGAACGTCAGTGCCACAGTGGAGGTTTCATACTTGGAAATCTACAACGAACGCGTGCGCGACCTCCTGAACCCCAGCAACAAGGGCAATCTCAAGGTCAGAGAGCATCCGTCTACGGGACCGTACGTCGAAGACCTCGCCAAGCTAGTCGTTCGCAATTTCAGCGAGATCGAGCATCTCATGGACGAGGGAAACAAGGCGCGAACCGTTGCTGCTACGAACATGAACGAGACTTCCTCACGATCTCACGCCGTTTTCACGCTGACTCTGACCCAAAAGAGGCACGATGTGGAGACCAATATGGATACCGAGAAGGTCGCCAAGATCAGTCTGGTCGATTTGGCTGGTTCTGAACGTGCTACCAGCACTGGTGCAACGGGAGCCAGGTTGAAAGAAGGAGCCGAGATTAATCGCTCTCTTTCCACATTAGGTCGTGTCATTGCAGCCCTTGCGGATATGACTTCTGCCAAAGCGAAGTCGAAAGGAGCTCAGGTGCCTTACCGAGACTCTGTCTTGACTTGGCTGTTGAAAGACAGTCTGGGCGGAAACAGTCTCACTGCCATGATTGCAGCCATTTCGCCTGCAGACATCAACTTCGAAGAGACGCTTTCTACTCTACGATATGCAGACTCCGCGAAGCGCATCAAGAACCACGCCGTTGTGAACGAAGATCCAAATGCTCGCATGATTCGCGAGCTCAAAGAAGAATTGTCGCAGCTGCGATCCAAACTGTCCTCGGGTGGTACCGTCGCAGAAGAGCAATATAGTGCAGACACGCCTTTGGAGAAACAGATTGTAAGCTTCACGCAAGCTGATGGAACCGTGAAAAAGGTGTCTAAAGCGGAAATTCAAGATCAGCTATCACAGTCCGAGAAGCTCTACAAGGACCTCAATCAGACTTGGGAGGAGAAGCTGACGATGACTGAGCAAATCCACAAGGAACGCGAAGCCGCTCTCGAGGAACTTGGTATCAGCATCGAAAAGGGCAACGTTGGGCTAACTACCCCCAAGAAGATGCCTCACTTGGTCAATCTAAGCGACGACCCGCTGCTCGCTGAATGCCTTGTGTACAACTTGAAGCCTGGAACAACAACCGTGGGAAACGTTGAGACGAACGCCGCCAACGAAGGCGAGGAACCCAATGGCCAGACAGCGGTCGACATCCGGCTCAATGGATCAAAGATTTTACATGACCACTGCACATTCGAAAACGTGGACGGGGCGGTGACTGTAGTACCTAAAGACGGCGCTGCTATCATGGTTAATGGCATAAGAATTGAAGCTCCCAAACGCCTACGGCCTGGCTATCGCGTCATCTTGGGCGACTTTCACATCTTTCGGTTCAACCATCCCCAGGAAGCCCGCGAGGAGCGTGCAGAGCAAGGCAGTTTGCTCAAATACTCGGTCACAGCGGATCAGCTCGATTCACCTTCCCGACACCTGAGTCACGAGCGCACTTCTAGCAGCGTCAGCAGGGCTCTATCTGAAGTTGATGACGATGTGGGCAGCCCAAGCAGGGAATCGCCAGCTCCGTGGAGGACTTCCGGCCGCGATAATGACTGGGCTTTTGCTCGGCGAGAAGCCATCTCATCGGCGCTTGGACCGGACCAGAAGATGTCAGATCTGACAGACGACCAGCTGGAGGTTCTCTTCGAGGACCTGCAGAGGGTCCGCGCTGTGCGCAAAACTAGGCCAGAGAGCAGGATTTTCGATATGAACGGGGCCGACACTGATACAGAATCTGTGATCTCACATCCTACTCGGGACAAATACCTCAGCAATGGTACATTGGACAATTTCAGCCTTGACACTGCTTTGACAATACCATCGACTCCTCGGCAATCTGAGGAGGACGAAAGAATGAAACAGGCGCGGGAAGAGAAGCAAGAGCAACTCGAGAAGCAAAAGGAGGAGTATCAACAGAAGCTGCAAGCTGCCGAAGAAGGGAACGTCGAGATCGAAGAACTACGTTCTGAAAAGGTGAAGATGGAAGCCGATCTCCAGGAAATGAAGGAGCAGCTGCAGAAGCAACTTACCGAGCAAAAGGCTGAATTCCACCGTCAACTAGCGGTATTGAGAGGCCCTTCCAAACCGAGGAGAAAAAGCCACGGCAAACTAGGGCTCACTGAACGCGAAGCCTACCTCGCCACGTATGTCTTTGACCACTGGAGACGTCATCGCTATGTTGCCATGGCTGCCGCAGTCTTGAAGAATGCTTCAACCCTAAAGGAGGCGCAGGTAATGAGCCAACAGATGGAGCGCAGTGTCGTTTTTCAATTCACCGTTGTCGACGTTGGCCACACTCTTGCGTCGTCCTATGATCTGGTATTGAATGGCGTCTCTGCCGAAGAGATCAACGACCCGGACTTGGAAGAATGCCTCAAGCCGTGCATTGGCGTGAGAGTCGTGGACTTCGCATGCAACGTCATCCATCTTTGGTCCATCGAGAAACTCCACAAACGCGTCAAGGCCATGCGACAGATGCTACAATACTTGGATCGTCCTGAGTACATGCAGCACTTCAACATCGGCAACCCTTTCGAGGAGGAGTGTATGCCAGAGTACACCCGCGTGGGTGACGCCGACATTCCCCTAGCAGCTGTGTTTGAGTGCCGGGTTCAAGATTTCACATTGGACGTCTACTCTCCTTATACCTGCAGCATCATCGGTGTGGTACATCTCTCCCTGGAGCCGAGCTCGGCAGAGGCTCCGAGTAGCACTCTCAAGTTCAATGTCGTCATGCACGACCTCGTTGGTTTTGCTGAGAGAGAAGGTACAAACGTACACGCTCAGCTCTTCATCCCTGGAGTGTCTGAAGAGGGCGGCGCTACCACCACCTCGTTGCTAAGTGGCTTCGGCGAGGGCGCCGTGCGCTTCGAGAGCGTGCACAGCATGAGTTTGCCACTGTCCGCTCCGCGAGAGGCTACGCTCCGGGTCAGTATTTTCGCACAGGTGACGTCTATGCACCTTGACAAGCTGCTCAGCTGGGATGATATGCGCGATGCGTCTAAATCTGCCAATGTACGGCCGCGAAATAAGCGCCAGCGTTCGCGTATTCCCGAACACGAATACTACACGGACGAGAGGCACGATGTATTTGCCCGGGTGCAAGTACTAGAAATCGATGAGGAGGGAAAATACCAACCCGTAGAGGTTGTCCAAAATGACACTCTGGACCAAGGGGCGTACCAGTTACACCAGGGCCTGCAAAGACGCGTGGTACTGAGCTTGACCCACAGTGCCGGAGGAAGCCTTCCGTGGAAAGACGTGGACAGATTACATGCTGGTTTCGTGCGCTTGATCGACAGCACCGGAAAGGTGTCTGATGCTGACAGCAACCAGCCTTACGTTCCCTTGAGCCTCGTGTCCCCGCCCGTCATCCGCAACAATTCTGATGGTACCGTCAGTGTTAAACTGACAGCTAATTGGGATTCAAGCGCACATAGTTCTCTGTTGCTGGATCGGCCGACCCTGGACAAGTATCGTGTCCAGCTTACCCTCAGATGGCAGGTGCATTCGCCCCGGGTGGCCTCGCCGATGAAATTCAGTTTCGATGTGTTCGTCCAAACACGACCTCGCACTTGGTTCCGCCAGAATTCCATACTTGGCCAGCTCTTCTACAATCAACGAGTAGTACATTCTACTGCGTGCAACTACGCTGTTGTTCTCAAGCCGAGCGCAGCCAAACGAGTAGGTGATCTATGGCGCATGGACACGACAGGCGAATACATCTCGGGCGAAGAAGCGCTCTCAAGCTGGGCCCCCCGGAGTGTTTCATTAATCCGGGACTTCATGAATCTGCGCAAGCGACAGACGCGAGTGGCCGAGATTGAAGCGGCAAGAGGCGTCCTGGGTTTCGGCGCGCTGTCTCCGCCTGTGAGAGCACAGCGGCCAAATGGTGAAGGTCTCTCAGACAAGCAAACACAGCTGGCCCAGAAGATACTTGACCTATGGCACACGGGACCGTCCGCCAGCGAGATCATGCTACTGCGCTCCAATACCGACTCGCCTGAGCAAGGCGCTGCGTTCGCCAACAGGCAGGCCAACGGTGACGACGAGCCGGCTCCCCTAGCGGCGGCAGTTGAATGGAACCCGAAGTCACCAACCCTCTTAAAGGCCGGCTGGCTGTTATGTCCCGACGCTGCTGGTACCCATTGGATACGGACTTACGTCGAGCTGAGGCGACCGTACCTGCACCTGTACAGCAAGGAAGGAGATGAAGTCAATGCCATCAACCTGACAAACTCTCGCATTGACGCGGAGCCCAAAGTCGCAAACCTACTCCAAAGACCGAATGTGAGAATGGAGGTGTGGGCGGTGTACTCCAGCAAGGCGTGGTTGTTTGCGTGCAGAAACGACAAAGAACGTGGTGAATGGATCTGGGCTGTGGACCGGTCCTATGTGAGCAGTGGCGGACGGTCGCCAGAAGAAGACGAGTCTCCTTGACATGGACCACGAGATTTTGCTTTTTTGGAAATGTCTTCCGAGAAAACGGCGGCGAATCTAACAGGATGCTGCATTTAATGGGCGCCAGATGTGTTTTGTCTTGAGATACCCATCGCGTTGGCTTTATAGATTTGCCGCGGTCTGTGTTTGTCCCTTTTTGTCGCAATCAAGGGCAGATACAATCTTTTTAACGAACGAAAAACAGTACTCTTATTTCAGAATGACTTTTGCTGCAACGGACTTGACTTGACTTCTTGTCGGATGTCTGGTCGTTGTTGGTGGCACGAGATGGGGAGGGGAGTCATGTGTTCATGATGTCCCGATCCCCACCTTCACACTTCGGCCCGATGAAGCCGAGAGCCAACAACGACATTACATCTTCTTTCACAACCAGACAGGCGGTGCTTGCTACTATATAAAACAACACATGTACATACGTACCCCATGGATCCCATCCGACAGCCTTCACATTGGCTGCGACGGTACGGAGACTCTCACCATTACCGATGGCGACGCGACCCAGCGGCGGGGACGGGCACCGACGCCTTCTGCCGACCTCTCGGCTGCACCGAATTCGGCTTCGACGGCGATGGGAGATATTTCGAGGGCCGGGCCGACCTGAACTGTCTCCTCGAAGTCGCGATCCACTCCAAACTGAGCCCGGTGGACTTGAGGGAGAGGATTCTGCTGGCGTGGACGCGAGTCCGATGTTGGCATTCGCTTTTGAGAGCTCGCACTTTTTTTGGGAAGCAGCGTGACGACGGTGACGACGACGACGAAAAAAGGGATGATGTATGGTTCCTGGTGGATGTCACGGAGAGTGTGGGCAGAGCGATCGAGTCTGCGGGCGACTTTCTCATTTTCCTCGAGGATCATTTCGGCCCGCGAGTGGATGAGGGGGAGTTCTGGATGCATTGTCAGAACACCGCGCGGGTCATCGACCCCGACGCGGCGCTGGCGAAGTGCTTTGTTCTGCCCGTTGACATTGACGGGAAGAATATCTTGCGGTTCCAGCTCGTGCTTGCGCATCAGATTGCGGATGGGCTTAGTGGTGGGTTCCTCCAAAACTTTCACTCCCAAGCGATGGGGGATGGTCTACGTACGTTTTTCACTGATACGCTGGAAAAGCATGGGTCTGGATGCGAGACTTTGTCCAAGCGTTGAACGAATCTGAGGCAGTCCTGCGCCAAGGCATCGCGGATTGCATTGATCCGCATCACATGCAGCGGCACCTGCCACTGCCGCAGGAAGCACTCTATCCCCAGATACCTGGAAGCGTGGCCCGGCAGAGGTGGTTCTGGGCCATCACTCGAATCCTTCGCCATGTCCGGAAGCAACTTCCTACGGGCTTCGAGAATCCCCTCAAGCGTCCCAGGCCGGCGAGAGTCGAGCGGCTACCGCCCAAGTACCATCCCGTCCTGGAATACAGCAGGCTGCCGGTGCTAAACACATACCCCGTCTACGTCGACCTGCCCCTGGCGGGCATGCGTCGCCTGCAGAACCTCTGCAGACAAGCCAAAGCCAGCGTCGGAGCGGGCATCTACGCCCTCGCCGCCGTCGTGATGATGGAATTCGAAGAAGAGCTGCACCCACGGGCGGCGGCAGAACGCAAAGCCTTCATCTCCGGCTTCCCGCTCAACCCGCGCGCCTTCTTCAACCACCACAGCGATCCGGACTCCATGATGCTGGCCTTCTCCGACGGCATCGCCCTCCCCTTCCTCCCCGCCTCGCTCCCCCTGCACGGCCGCATCCGCCTCCTGGCCCGCCAGGCGCAACGCCAACTAGCCACCTACCAGAAACGCCAGAAGCCCGAGGGCCACGATGCGACGCGCCAATGCCTCCATTCCCGCGGCGCCGACCTGGTGCTGCCGAATCAGTACCTCCTCAGCCTCGAACGCGCTGCTTCCATCCTCCCACCCCACCTCCAAACCCACCTGGATGCCCAAGGAGCCTATCCCCCGAAGAGGAATCCGACCATGCAGACGCACGGGGTGAGTTCCGTGGGCAATCGGGAGCATCTCCTCCGGTCGGGCATCTACGACCTGGACGATCCGCAGAGGGATTTCGCGGCGGACTTTCGAGATCTCAAGTCAGGTGTTCGAGCCAGAGAGGGCGAGTTCTTGTTGGGCATCTTGGGATCGAATCGCGGTTTGTCCGCCTGTCCCAGCGTGGATGGCACGACGCTTGACCCAGAGCTGGTAGAGAAATGGCGCCATCGATTTGTAACGATTCTAGACGAAATCAGTGACGACGGTGGAGAACCAAAGTTGTAAGGGATAAATTGTAAAAGAAAGATACAGAGCTGCGATACCATACATTGACGCAACTTTTCACTGTCCAGCTCCACCAGAGTTCATCAAGGATTGTCATGAAGGAGAAGTGGGCAACGTTACAACAACTCCAAAGTCAGAAGGATTGCAAAAAGAGACATCATCAAGCAAACTAGAAAGCCAAGACGCTGCTAGAATCCAACCTCTTCGTCGCTCTCCGCATCAAACATACCCTGCCAAACGAAGCACGAAGCAGGCAAATCTGCGCCAAGTCTCGGGGTTTCCCTCAAGGTCCTGGTGATGAAGGCACCAACGATGGCGATGAAGGCGAGGGCGGCCCAGAGAGAACCATTGACGACGAGCATCGAATAGTCGTCGGAAAGGAAATAGCTGATTCCGGTGAGGCCAACAGCCAAGGCCTTGAAAAGTTCGGAAATGGAAACGACTCCGATCAGAGTCCCAGTAGAAGAAGCATCCGGTGCGGCGGAGAGGACGAGGAGCAGGACCAAGACTTGAGCTGCGCCTGCGAGCGTAGTCTTGGCCAGAGTCGCCAGCGTGCTGACGAGAGCGGAAAGGAGGGCCGAGGCACCCGTAGCATTGACGGTCAGGGCCACTGCAGGAATGACAACATAGAGAGCGGGGAAGACAGTCGAGATGCTGAGGGCAGAGTCAGTGAGGTGTTCAGAATTTGAAGCGCATCTCAGGGTATAACTTACCGCCTATACATAGGCAGAAGACCGATCTTGCTCACAAGGAAAGGAACGAAGTGCATGACGCGCAACGCGGCAATGATCTTGACGACGAGCATGACCGGCTGCAACCAGGAGCACGGCAGGCCCATTCCGCCGTTGTTGGTATCGGTGTGCGCGATGTGTGGTAGGATGACCTCGAAGGTAGAGGAGTGCAGTGACAGCACTGAATAGGATGCCAGCAAGAGAAGGACTGAGGGCGCGGTCAGCATCTGTCCAATGCTGATTTTGGATGGTCGCGGGGTGGCAGAGTCATCGTTCAAGGCATCGATTATGCTGATGGCCAGAGAATCGTTGGAGTCGGTGGATTGGCGTTGGCCTAGGAATGCGGCCTTCTCGCAGTCGACATACTCCTCCTCGACCGTCTCCTCTGTACTGCCGGGGAGTGTCTGAAGCTGTATCAGTATTGTTTCCGTTCAGCTCACAGGCCATATCAATCTCACCTCGTCCAGGAGCAACACTTGCGCAAGAGTGATCGAGAGCACCAGAGCGCCACAGGCAATCTGCCCACCCAATCCCGGGAATCTCACAAAGATGCCCTCAAAGTTCTCCTGCGCAGACTTGCGAATCCAGTTCGCCAAAAGTGGACCCAGCTGACCGCATACAGCAATGACAGGAAGTCTCGCAACCGTCTTAATCCTTCTGCTGCCACTTCCATGCGTGGAATCGGCCAACATGGCCAGCGCAGAGACCGTCACAGCGGCGCCAATGGCACCAGCCAGGCATCGTAACAAGCAAAAGGCCGTAAAGCTGGTTGCAAAGCCCATGGATATGCAGCATGTAGACATGCCAAACAATCCCACCAGCGCGACCTTTTTCCGACCTAGTCGGTCTGCTACGAGTCCCCACATGATACCGCAAGCGGAGCCAAAGTAGTATGCGCATTGCAGGATGCTGCGCAAGAACGAGGTGTTCATGGAGAGGCATGCAGAGGTGGAGGGCAGCAGGATGTTGATCTGGGAGGAGAGAGAAGAAGACATGATGGCCTCGGCGAGGAAGAGGAGGTAAATCATGGTGAGGTTCCGTCGTTGAGCGGCGGTTTGGGGTTCCACATCCTCCTCTTCCTCTCCCGATTCCTGTCCGATATGCGCATTCTTCTCCGAGATCAGGATTCTCTCCGTCTTTTCAAGGTCTTTGACCGGAATCAAAGACCGGCTCCTACTGTGGAAGCGGAACATGGTGGGTGGAATAGATGATCGAGGAAGGAAGAATCGGCCGGTAAGTATCGGTTTCGTTCCGGGAAAGTTGTATGTAGAATGGTGCTCGGTAGAGATCACGGCGAGAGTCGCGTCCGGCGCGAAGAGGTCGAAAGTTCAAAGCAAATGCGAAGCAGAAGAGGGAGCGTGTATGTGTTGTTGTGCTTGGAGAATAGCAAGAGTGGTGAGTGAGTGAATGGCTAGGCCTGTCCTTGGATGGCCATACAGTGCAAATGAGCGACAAGAAGAAGAGAGAAGCAGTTCGGGCTTCTCAGTAGGGGAACATGGAGAGCGTCGTGAAATGGCGTCTCTGTACAGGAGAGAGCCGTGTGCAGAGAGAGTTGAGTGGAAGAGTAAGGTAGAGGAGTGTCAGCGACGGGAGCGGAGTATCAGGGAGCTCGGAGCTGGGTGTGGCCCATGCCTGCTGGCGCTTACAAGGGTCGCGCTAACATCCATCTCCGGCCATTCATCTGCTCAGGCCCATCCCGTTCCCGAGACACGCGACCGCGCGGTACGGCACGAAACCGGCCTAGTCCCCGTCGCATCGCCGGTCTCATCTCATACATCTCTCCCACGTCTGTCCTGTCACGACTGGAACTCTCGATCATCAATGCTGGTACATGAAACAATGGGAACTTCACCGCGATCGCAATGCAATGATAAGGATTTCCAATGTTATCTCTAGATAGGACCTTCGTAGGGCGGCTCGTCTTCCCATCATCACTAAGCAGGCTTCTTCATCCAAGCCATCATGGCCACGAGGGCATCCGAATCCAGCTTTCCAACCGCCACTTCGCACTTCTCCCATGCCTTCTCCCACGCCTTGTTCCTCTCTGCCTCGGCTGGCGCTGCCTCGAACTTGTGCGCATTCGACGGTCTTCGGAGTCGACTGGTCCTGGGAGCTCGCCCGGTGACACTATCACATCAACGTCAACAAATGCTTCAGAGTCATGCGCCGAGCGTTGTGCAGTGCAAGTTGGTGGCAAAGATGCCATTGCGATAACATATCAAATCTCACCGCTGCTTGTCGCGATGGACCAAGATCAAGCCGACATACGCAATGATGCGATATGCGAAGCCGATGGCGAACAACATGCTGTCGTCTACGTTAACTCTGGCAAACCCGGATGGTCACGAGCATCACGCACCCGATATCCAATCCGTACTGTCCCAGGGTGAATCCAATCGTCTTCGAAGCAAGGTCCAATTCGTACAGATAATCCAGCGGCCGCAGGTTTTCGCTCCAGTATGCTTCGGTGTACCAAACACCAGGCGAGAGACGCCAGAACCATCTACGAGATCCCAAGTCAGCACACCACAGAATACAGAAACAGACCAGATCCAAAAGCAGGCATCTCACTCCATATGCCAAGTCTTCACCTTGCTCAAAGGCGGCGCCACCCCTCCCAAGACTCCAATGACCAGCGACGCCAGCACCGCAAGCAGCGGTCCGTTCTCTCTCTTGACAAACACGCTCACGACACTCGAGAGGCCATAAATGCACCAGAAATACGCCAGATTCGCCGCGTACATCGCTGGGAAACTGATCAGCGGCGTTGCCAAGACCCCCAAGAAGACCGTGAAATGGAGACTGCTCAAGCCGATCCGGAGCAGTGTCGACAGCAGCTTCCCAACATAGTACGCGCTCCTCGAATGTCCCGAGGCCGTCTCGCGCCAATAAATCAGCTTCTCCTCGCCAAACACCCAGAAGCCGGGCGCCGACGCTGCAAGCCCGATCGCCATCCCGCCCAGGAGACCCAGCTGTGGCGTACTTTGGTAGTCGACCGCACTGCTGAGGAGGGTGAATGGAGGATGATAGATCCCCTGGAAAAGGTGCCCGTTCGCCGCAAATGCAGAGAGCCCGATGATGACACCCGCTAGCCCGCCGACGCCCACTTCGAAGAAGAACGAGGTTGAATTGCGGACTTGCTGCGTCATGGCTCGCTTCCAGCAGTAGTAGACCTGCGCTGGCCACGAGGCACCACGAGCCTTCATGGTGCGGCGAAGGGACTCTTCCTGCTCGGCAGTCGAGTTCGTCATACTTTGGTCGCTGATGCGGCGGTTCCGTGTCACTGCGGCGCCAGAAGCGTCAAGAGAAAGATGGCGATCATGCACCTGGAATTGTCCTTTGGACTGCCATTCCTCGATCAGAGTAGAGACGTCCGTTTCGTGCTTTCCGGCGGCAACCGCATATTGAGCTCCGTCGCCAGTGATGATGTCCATGAGGGTGTCTGCTGGGTTGGCCCGTTGTGGGAACGCAAAGCCGAGACTCTCGAAATAGGATTGCACTTCGTCTGTGGGTCCCGAGTAAAGCGATCGCCCCTGAGCGAGCAGGAGCAGCGAATCGAAGCCGTAGAAGATCTGCTCTCTTGGCTGGTGGATGATGGAGATGCATGTCACTCCCAATCTGCTGATGGCCCTGAGCAGGCGCATGATGCTGGCTGCACTCGTTGCGTCAAGACCGCTGGTCGGCTCGTCCAAGAAGATGGCCATGGGTGCCGCAGCCAGCTCCATTCCAATGTTCACCCGCTTCCGCTGGCCGCCTGAGACTACAGGTTTCGCAGCGTCGCCGACACGCGAGTGCCGCACGTGCGTGAGTTGTAAGCAGGCGATCAGTGCGTCCACGTGGTCCTGGATCGCCCGGTCTCTCCACGAAGTCGGAAGTCGTATGCGTGCCGAATGGAGAATATTCTCTCTCACCGTGAGCTCCGGGAAGACAATGTCGTCCTGTGGCACATATCCTATGAGTTTCTTGTACTTGCTCATATCCTTGGAGTGTCCGTTGACCTTGATCGAGCCGTTCGTGGTATGCGCTTTTCCCATCAAGACATTCAAAAACGTCGATTTGCCAGCACCGGAGCCTCCTATCACTCCCCAACAGCTGCCTCTTGGCATTGTACCCGTCACTCCCTGGAGAATCTTTCTCCCGCCTTTGGTCTCGAAGGACAGGTTCTCGAAGTCGAAGCTGAGCCCGATTGAAGAGGTCTCCACGGTTCTTGTCATCGATCGGATGAAGCGCTGCATGTCTGGACTGTTCGATAAATCATCTTCCATATCGTCGTCATACCCAGAAATGCTATCGTCGTCTGCGTATCCATCGTAATGATCGACTCTGCCACTAGCTCTTCGCGAGTGTATTGAAGCTGGCCTCGCAAAACCAGGTACCGGAGCATTGGGACCCGACACAGAGATACTTGGAGACTGTGTCCTTTCAGTAGGGCTGCAAGACTGCAGCAGCTCGATCTGATCTGCCTTATCATCCGTCCTTGCCAAGGTGGTGTATGTTTTGGGCCGGCTTTTTCTCCATTTACTGATACCGAATCCAACGCCGACCATCAGCATCAACGCCACGTCGATGGCCACTGTGACGAACAATGGAATAATCACAATCTGCCGTACGCTCCCTGCCGGACATATCGCCCCATATGAGCAATTGAATGGCTGTACACTTCCGCTCGGACAGAAGGTGCCCTTCGGACAGAGGGTCTCCCGCTTCCCACCGAGGGGACAAAAGTGGCCATTAGCACAAATCTTTGGCTCCAATACTCCTTGAGGGTCGCACGTTGCCTTATTTGCGCGCTGGACCTGGCAAAGCTCGGAAGGATGGCAGAATTGCGGCGGATGCGTATCATTCGAATTGGGACCTTCGGCATGACATTTTTGTCAGATTCCAACCTTTTGGGACCCTCTCCGCGCTCAGGTCGTACTCACAATGGAATCCCGGCGAACATGTATCGTTGGAGGCTAGGGCGACGGGCAAAGCACCTTTTCGATAACAGCCGCGTTCGGATTCGCTCATATCACGATACGCGTATGAATTGTACTCTAAAGTGCCCACCATGTTAACATTCTGCGAGTCATTGAAGCCTGGGATGGTTGCAAGGGCACTAGAAGCTGCAGGCAGTTCGGAGGACAAACTGGAAAGACTCGGTAGCATGGTGATTGAGGGCATGGCGAAAGCGGTGCTGGGATATGTCGACAAGTCGACCATGCTGGACTAGGAATGGCGCCTGGAGGCGTTGTGGCGGATGCGAAGACCGATTGATATTCGATGTGGTTTGTTGCCGTCCAGGATGTTCGTTCCATGCGACCGGCTAACTTCCCACAGCAAACACAGGAAGGCACAGAAAGTGCGTTGCGCAATTTTATGCCATTCGCGCGGCCCAGCTCTTTCTTCGCCTGGATCGCGCATGCATCCGTAATCACCAAAGGTCGCAGGAAGTCGCAAAGCGAGCGTGCTTGATAGCTAGCCAGTGGTGAGATGCAAAGTGAAGGAAAAAGAAGTCTGGTTTCCTGGCCTACCTACTTCTTAGCCCATTTGAGCGCATTGTACCATGAGAATGAAAGCTGGACTCCGCCATCAACCCTGCCTCGAACATGGGTATTGCTGGCCTCGTTGGAAGTGGAAGAATGCGCCAGCGGTCGCCCAACACAACGGTTCCACCGCACACGCACGACCGGAAGCTGCGAGGCCTTTCGGTAAGCCTGAGAGGACACACATGGCCAGGTGAGGTGCTTCGCCCTGCGTGGTGTGGTGGGAAGGGGGGGGGGGAGGTAACAGGACGTCAGACAGCACCGATGGGAGGACCGGACATTCTCACGTGCTGTCGCGCGGCATGCAGATCTTGTATGTCCCGGTCGGCAGGCGTTCTGGTCTGTTATCGACGCTATACGCCTGTCTGGCTGCTTCGCTTCGCTTCTCTTCTCTTATCATCGTCAGCGTGAAGCGAGACCAAAGCTGTCTGGCTTTTCAGCCTGCGCGCTGAGAGGAAGGTGAGAGCACAGCCCGTCGCAACTCAGCCGCATGTCCACTCATAGAACGTAGTGCTGGAACCCGTGGCAGACTCAAGCGTGCTGACGCTATCAATAACCAATGGCGTACGCATTGCTCGCTGCCTGAGGAACATGGAGGGGATGGTGAAGTTCTGATTCTGTGGAGCCATAGAAGAAGTTGTAGCCGCCAAGCTCTCATCACGTGGGAAGGTTGATAGCACGCAGCGTAGATTTCGCTGCTACCTTAATAGAATATGGTATCGAAGAAGTAATGCTTCCAGACCCATGCAGTCTAACAGCATCGCCTAGCATCGTCCAACGGGTGTTCGCACAGATTTCCCCTCTCAGCTGCTCTTGACAGAGTCACACATGCTATGGTAACATACACCAAACCCAGGCTGTACCGCAGACGTTGCGGGAGCGCCAGACTAGCCTGTTCTCTTCGACGAAGACTTGACCTTGCCTATCTTGGCGTTCGTAGTGTTGGGTCCTCCACGTCCGCCTGGTCGTCCGCTGGCGATACTAGAGAAGAGCCACTCAATGGTCGACTTCCTCTGGCTGTGAGCAGTAGAGTCACGTCGAAGCGATTGCTATGCGACATTGACGTTCTCCAGCTGCCAGTCTTCCAACTCCGACACGATGTCCGGCAGCATACCCTCCACGTCCTCCTCTCGCACTCCGAGTGCGCCAGTAATAAGTCGCTTGTACTCCCCCTGCTTGTCGCCGAGACCTGCCACAGACAGATTCTGAACAATGGTCTTGAACAGATTCTTGCGCTTCTCGAGCAGCTCGTGAAGCTCACGAACTAGCGCCAGCTTATAAGTGTCGGACTCGTCTTCGTCGTCCACCATTAAATCGGCCGGCGGTGAGTCTCGCTGTGCTTGCTCCTCCTGCTCGATCAGCTCTCTCAGTGCGGCGTCTTGCTCTTCCTGCGTGAGTCCTTCACACTCTTCCATGAGTTCACTGAGTTCGGCAATGAGCTCGTCGTCACCTTCCGCACCCGCGACCTGTTCCTCCTCCTTCGCGCGAATCTCTTCAGCTTGTCGTCTCAGGATTTCTATCTCGTGGCGACGCATGGCAGCTAGACGTTCGGCCTCGGCCAGCTCAGCCTCTTTTTCTGCGACCTCGGCGTCAATGCTGATGGCGAGCTGCTTGGCCTTGTGGAACAAGACCGGCATAATCGAAGAAGTGAGCGCGAGAGCAGATTCAGATTTGTAAACTTCGGTGGCGCCGTCCGCTTGAGTATTCCCATTCAAGGATGATTGCGAGAGAGGATCCATGGAGAAGCTTCCATTTACTCCATTGACAGACTGAACCGGTCCACCAGCTGCCATACTGCCCGTGGCCTGCTCGCCACCAAACGGAGAAGACGAGAGCTGGCGGTTACTGTTATGTCGCTCCTGGCGTCGGTGATTGAGCTGCACGATCAGCTGGTCGGCAGTCTCCCCATGTACATTTGGTATGTCAACGGATGCACCTCTTCCTATGAGGCTGCGCACGCATTTCCTAGCCCCATTTCGAGCAGCGATGGTGATGGCGGTGTCTCCATTTTGATCGACGGTGTCCAGTATGCGCATGATGGCGTCTTGAGAAATCACCTCGCCCATCTTGTTCAATATGCAGTCCATGTAGTACCGCGCGATCTGATATCTGCTTTTGCGTTCCGTTGAATTAGCGATGTAATGGAAGACGGTGCTGCCGGACCATTCTTGCATGTTCACGGTTCGCATCAGGAGTCCTGCAAGGCGATCCATGCTCTTCTTGTCGTAGTTGTTGGTGAAGTAGACAGCGCGCATCAGAGGCGTCTCCCCGCTCCGTGCTTGCACGTCGATGCTGGCACCTCTACGTACGAGGTCTTTGACAAGTTCGAGATCGCCCATGGCCGATGCCCAGTGGAGCGCTGTGTATCCCTTGTCATCAATGGGACGATTTACGTCTACGTTAGCCGGCGGTGGAGGAGCATCCGCTCTCGAGTCTTCCGGCTCATCTTGAAGTACGAAGTAATCCAGGAGCTCCTCTGCCCACAACTGGTGTTCTTTGTCGGCCTGAGACATTTGATCTTCAATTCGTCTCCGCTTGCGAGCTCCAAGGTACTGGGACTCGTCGTAATCGTCATAGGGAGACCCAGAAGCTACTGTTAATCCATCATCCGGACCATCGACATCCTGCGTGCTCGTGTCCAATGCATCGTAATCCTGCGCATGAGGTGGCGGGTAGACTGCTTGTCTCTTCGCAGGAGCTCGTGGTTGTCGAGGCTTTGATGAAGCCGTCGCATGCTTGGGTGCTGGCGGTGGACTTCTGTCGCCGGGCACGAAGTCGAAGATTAGTCTCAATTTGTCGAGGACGTTGTTCTTGGCTGCAAGCTCTCTGCCGTCCACGAGAGGAATCCAAGTTCCTATCATAACGTAAGCTATTGTCCACCCGGTAGCTCTTCAGCTCGAGATTAAACCGACCTTGGTATTTGCCGTATCCGCCTTGTACTTTTTCATGCACGCCCTTTTGCACCTCTCTTTCTAGGATGCTACTGCCGGTCAGTACATGCTCGGAATGGGCGATGCCAGAGGCTTCCTCACCGTGTTCTCGCTGGTTTGTCGTAGTCGGCGACTTTGAGGATGTGGGTTGCATTGATCCAGTCGTCGGAGCGGCGTCGCATGACCTGATTGCCGGCGACGACGAGCTCGTAGACAGGCACATTGCTGTAGGTCTGGAGATGAAGCCTGTCAGTAGATTGTTCTGCGCACGAAGGGTATCTTGACATGCGCACCGCGCTGTAGATCTTGTTGCTTTCGTTGCGTGACATGACTGCCAGCTGTGCGGGGGAATGTTGCTGTGAAAGGCTCTCAGTAACACGAGCAACAGATGACCGCCGTCGTCGCCGTTTGACTACCTGAACTAGGTCGACAGAGAGAGCCGCGGTCGGTGGTCGGGAGTGGTGGAGTGGCCAGTGCTGAGGCACGCGTTGAAGAGCAGGAGGTGCGCGTCGTGGTCGCGAATGCCGCAAACGGGACGGACGCTCCCGCCCTGCTCGATCAGGGTGCGCAGTTAGGGCTTCGGATGCGAGACCCGAATGAGCAAACTTCATCCTGGTCAAATGCCTCCGATTCATCCGCCCGAACACATACATACCGAGCCATTGATATCACCCCTCTCGACGGAGGAGAGCACAATCAAGCTTCCAATTATTCAGCCGACTTGAAGGAACAGAGACCTCATCCCGAGACCAGACCCGATCTCAGCGCGGGCAAATCTATCATCATGGGAAGCATTGATCTAATCGATCATTCACCGCAGCATCCCGTGCCCGCTGCGCCGATACCGACAGCCTCCAACGTCGTCTTGATCGACAACTACGACTCTTTCACATGGAATGTCTACCAGTATCTGGTTCTCGAAGGGGCCACCGTTACCGTCTTTCGCAACGATCAAATCAATCTCGACGACCTGATCGCAGCGAAGCCAACTCAGCTCGTGATTAGTCCGGGGCCCGGTCACCCTATCACCGACTCCGGAATCAGCAAAGACGCCATCAAACACTTTAGTGGCAAAATTCCCGTACTTGGAGTGTGCATGGGCGAGCAGTGCATCTATTCGGCGTTTGGAGGCACTGTTGAACAGACTGGAGAGATCTTGCATGGAAAGACATCTCCACTGCGGCACGATGGCAAGGGTGTGTACGCTGGCCTTTCACAAGATCTGCCCGTGACCCGATATCACTCGCTTGCTGGTACTCATCCAACTTTGCCGGATTGTCTTGAGGTGTCGTCCTGGATAGCTGCTGGACCAGATGGAGCCAAAGGCGTCATAATGGGTGTACGGCACAAGGAACTCCTCGTCGAAGGAGTCCAATTCCACCCAGAAAGCATTTTAACAGCCGAAGGAAGGGTCATGCTGAAAAACTTCCTGCGCATGCAGGGTGGCACCTGGACAGAGAATGAGCGCTTGCAAAGACAGCCCAAGGCTCTGGCGCCGAATGGCGCACCCTCCACAGGAGGCAAGAAACCTTCCATTCTTGAACGCATCTATGCCGATCGCAAGGTGAAGGTAGCTGCGCAGAAGCAAGTTCCTTCACTACGGTCGGAGGACTTGCAAGCTGCTTATGACTTGAACCTTTCCCCTCCCTTGATTTCATTCCCCGAGCGTCTCAGGCAATCGCCGTACAAATTGTCGCTAATGGCCGAAATCAAGCGTGCCTCTCCTTCGAAAGGCATCATATCTCTTTCCGCATGCGCTCCAGCTCAAGCAAGAACGTACGCGTTGGCAGGTGCAAGCGTGATCTCAGTGCTCACAGAGCCAGAGTGGTTCAAAGGCAGCATCGAGGATCTTCGCAGTGTACGACAAGCATTAGAAGGCATGCCAAATCGACCCGCGCTTTTGAGGAAGGAGTTTGTGTTCGACGAGTATCAGATCCTAGAGGCTCGTCTTGCTGGCGCCGACACAATCTTGTTGATTGTGAAGATGCTTGATACCGAGACATTGACACGGTTGTACAAGTATTCGCAATCGCTCGGAATGGAACCCCTTGTCGAAGTCAACACCATGGAGGAGATGGAGATCGCCGTCAATCTTGGCTCCAAAGTAATCGGTGTCAACAATAGGAACTTGACGACTTTTGACGTGGATATGGAGACCACGACTCGTTTAATGGCGACTGTACCAAAGGAGACAATACTCTGCGCGCTGAGTGGCATTGCTGGCCCCAAGGATGTTGTGCCTTATCAGCAGAACGGAGTCGGCGCAGTACTCGTAGGAGAGGCACTCATGCGTGCCCATGACACCGCCAAGTTCATTTCTGAGCTTCTAGGTGGCGACGAGCAGGCGGTCAAGGCGAATAGCCAGCGCAAGCCGCTGGTCAAGATCTGTGGCACACGAAGTGCCGAAGCGGCGAAGGCTGCGATCGATGCAGGCGCCGACCTCATTGGCATTATTCTAGCCACAGGTTTCAAGCGATGCGTACCCACCGCCACAGCCTTGAAGATCTCAGAAATTGTCCACGGCACCGAGAAAACGTCCCCTCGAGTGACGGATACCTCTCTGGAAGCTGTTGGCAAAGCTTCCAGCTTCTTCGCGCACACTGCCTCTCATCACATCCAACACCCAAATCGAGCTTTACTTGTTGGCGTGTTTCTGAACCAGTCGCTCGACTACATTCTCGAGCAGCAAAAGCTGCTCAATCTGGACATTGTCCAACTTCACGGCTCAGAGCCCCTAGAATGGGCCTCTCTTATTCCAGTTCCTGTCGTGAAGTCTTTCAAGCCGGATGATGCAGGTCTTGCTTCTAGGGGACTTCACTCTATGCCATTACTAGACCCTGGCGCTGGTGCTGGAAAGCAGTTGCACATGGACCGTGTGAAACAGCTACTAGAAGCTGATGAAGGTCTGCGAGTGCTTCTTGCTGGCGGGCTGAACCCTGAGAATGTCAAGCAGGCTGTTGAAGCTCTTGGCAATGCCAAGGCGCAACTGGCTGGCGTGGATGTAAGCAGCGGTGTCGAGCAGGATGGTGAGCAGAACATTGATGGAATCCAAGCCTTTGTCAAGGCCGCGAAAGCTATTGATCTCTAGCTGTGCGTTCAAATCAACGACACCAATCTGTTCCGTAGTTTCTCTTGATCATGTGCACGCTCTCACGCTCCCGACCGCTAGCATGTGAAAATCTGCCTCCCTCACTTGCGATGGAACGAGTCACCGCTCACATGCAAGCGCGAAGCTTCTTGCTCACGCATTCGAAGCTCCACTTCGCTCCTCTCCGTCACTTGGGGTTTCTTTCTCTTCAACAACTTCTTCAGTAACCTGTCCGAGCCATCAACACCAACGACTCGACGACACATCCACGAGCACACCAACTACTTCTTCGCCGCGAGCTTCAAACAGAGCCAACATGGTGCACACTGCCCTGAAAAGCTGTTGCATTACAACTCTAGGACATTGGAAGCCAGAATTCTCGGGCGAAAACATCAAGAGATGGGTCGCGGAAGCCAGCGGTAAAGTCACGACTACTCCAACCGACAGCACCACCCATGCTGTCATCACCACCAAAATATGGAATCAGAAAGGCGCCGAACTTCAGGAGATCCTCCGTCGCAAAGCTCAAGGCCAAGATATCCACATCGTCGACTTTCCATGGCTGGAAGACTCCCTCTCGAAGAAGGCTAAGCTCGCGGAGCACAAGTACTGCTACGAGAAGCGGGCGCGTGATTTGGCGAAGGGTGCGGAGAAGCAAGCGGAGAAGGACAGACGGGATATGGAGAAATTGAACAGGGCGACACAGCCGAAGACGGTCTCTGGGATGTTGGCACAGGAGTATCTGGGGCATACGGAGCAGTATGTCGATGAAAAGGAGAAGCGGAGGGCACTTGAGAAGGCGAGGGCGGAGGAGATCTCAAGAAAAGAGAGGGAGGAGGAGAAGCGGAAAGCGTTCGAGGTCCAGCGCGATCAGGCGCAATTTCGCGCAGTGGCGGAGGTATTCAAGCGAGGAGTGAAGAAGGCGAGGAACGAGCTCCTTTCTGGTGAGTCAGCTCTGTTTGCGTTCGAACCCAACATTTTGTACTGACCCAGAGCAATCCTAGACAACCACCACATCTACGTCGACTCCACTGGCTTCTACTACGACGTCGTCCTTACCCGGGTCAACCCTTATAACAAGGAAGAAACAGAAGTCCAGGAACTGACTGTAAGTCAGCAATCGTAGCCATCATCTTCCGCGAGGAATGCTAACAGCTCACACACAGCTCCAGATCTTCGAATCCAACAATGAACCACACACATATGCCTTCAACGCGAAATGCACTGGCACCGCATTGATCCAGAACAACGTCATCGCAGCTCTTGGAAGCACGTACAGCACGGCTTTCCGCGCCTTCAAGAAGGTCTTCAAAGAGCATACTCAGTTCGAGTGGGATAATCGCTTCAGGGCTGCAGAGGAGCGGGAGAAGGCTGGACGCGAGCGACGCCCTAAACAGGGGCAGCGAGTCGAGTTCAAGGACATGCCGTTCTTGTACCACCCGCCGACGTACGGTCCACTTGGCGAGGTGCCTGAGAAGACTCTAGCGCAAATGGCTGCCGAGGCTATTCAGAAGGCATGGAGTGAGAAGAAGAACCAGTCTGGGGCAAGTAAGAAGTATGTCAGGAGTGGTGACATCGGCGCGCGGTCTGTGAATTCGCGAAATTCGTCGGGAGATTCGGAGCACGATCCTGCGGAAGACCTCCAGCGCCTTGAGGAAGAGGTTGAAGCTGAGGCGTTGGCGAATGCGCTCGATGCTCCATTCGCTGCGAAACAGAATGCCAGCCAGAGTGGGCCTGGTGCCTCCGACGAGCTTCCTGAAGACACAGCATTGGGAAAGCGCAAGGGGGCACCGGGTGAGCCGAACGAGGACAGGTCGACTGACAAGAGAGCCAAGACCGCCACGGTTGAGGACCTGTACCCCTTCGAATTCGGACCCGATGATGGCGCTCAGGACGACAGCACTCTTTTCGACTTTTTCGATGATCCTACTCCTGACTACGGCCTTGGCGAGGCATTCCCGTCTTCTTGAAGAGCACTAGCCACTCCAAGCAAGCGCGAGCAAGCTCGATCGCAGTTACCCCTTGACTGAAGGTCTCCGATCCTTCGAATATGCAGCTACAGTCTACTTGATGAGTAGAAGGAGGACTGCTCCATGCAAAGGCAGAGCGAGGTCGGATCTACGTTGACATCGTGAGCGTTCGGCCGGCGATCCAGCCCCCGCAGAAAGAACCGGGGTAAAGACGGTGGCCTGGATATCATAATTTCTTTGGTATATGTACAACAGGATCAGCACGCGAAGTTTTGGGCTAGGCCTCTGCTGCGGCGTCTACGACCTCTCAACTCATGACCAGTGCTCTTGCTTCACCACACTCAGTTACTCCGTGCCCCGCCCTTAGCCTCCCTGATCTCGTCCATCTTCTTCACCCGCAGCTTGAACTCCTCGTATTGGCATTTCTCGTATGAATGTCGCTCGTCCTGCGTCACGTTAATCTCCTGACATCTCTCGCTTCCCCAATCTGTTGTAGCATACCATGCACCTCCAAGGCAGGTAGAAGTTATCGAATCGGCATTTGTTTAGTGGGATAAGGAGGTGGGCGCAAGAGTCGCGGTAGGGGAGAGGAACTTTGTTCGCCGACATCTCTTCGCGAGTGGCTTCTGTTCATGTCCGTCAGCATATGTCTTTCGCCCTGGGGTGTTGCTATGCCGAATGCGCCATTGGGATCGGAATCGCGGGAGTGCTTGTACGTCTGGTGGGCGCGCTGCCATGAGGAACGCCGGCGGCATCTTGCACGCTATGCGCGGCATCCTTGAGGGATTCTGTGACTGTCATGGTGGGCGGATATGTAGACGACGAGTGAGGTGAGGTTTGACATGGCGGAGGTAGTTCGAGCGAGAGGTACCAGCCGCCAAGCGAGCGGAACGGGCTCCGCTCCGTCCAAGCTTCACGCGTAAAGAGACGCGAAGAAGGTGAACGCAAGAAACGACAATACCAAAAGCTCGCCAATTGTCGCCTTCTCCTGGCCCTCGTCTCTTTTCCAGCAGAATGTTGCTTTCCACGCGATTCAATCACCACCCCGTGCAAAACTCATAACCTTCAAGAACTACTTCAATCGCATACGACAGACACCGACTCGAAAGCAAACATGCCATCGGCGGATTCGAACTACTTTCCCTCCCTTGACAAATGTCTCGCAGGCGACGTGAGGCTGATATCATGGCGGACGGCATATCGCGCAATCAACGATGAAGAGACCGCAATCGAGAATTCGCACCTGGAGCGTTTCATGAACGACAACGAAACCATCAGCCGGCTCAAAAGCGCGCTCGATCCCTTCCAAGCACCTGATACTGGCAGTGCCACGCAATTCGACACAAAAACCGCGCCGATCAACGTATCGCAGAATGGATATGGGGACTACAAGCTGGACGAGATCAAGGCGGATGCGAAATGGCTGTCGAAAGAGGTGAAGATACAAGAGCTCGTAGCACTGCGTATGGCTATCATCGAGTGGCAAGAGAGGCCGGCGGATGAACTCTTGAGTGCGGCATCTGCGGATCCAGATTCAACCCTGAATTCGAATGCTCTTGCTAGCTCTGTGCTATCGAAGAGTACGCTTAATCGCGCGACCTCTACATACGGCAGTTCTCTTCGACCTGCGTTGGACTTTGCGGATGAAAATGTACGGCGCCGGCGACTCCTCACTGTATTTTTCAGCGAGAAGAGCTTTATGCTCAAGCTGAGCGCGGATTTAGTGAGCCGAGACGCAGTCACCAAGAGTAAAGTTCAAGGTCATCCAACGGGTTCGCTGCGAGAGCACACGAACAAGTCCTGGATCGACGAGGTTGCAAAAAAAGTTGCGGATGAAATGATTGTCAACCACAGAATGGCGGAAGGCAACTTGTTTGTGAAGAAATGCATCAATCGATTTGATGCACTCATGAAGCAAGTCGACGACGAACAGTCGTGGCCAGGCGCTTTCAAAGAGGACCAAACCAAGGCGCAGGACTTTGTCGACTCGCAGCTCTCCGAGATCATTCAAGTTTTGAGATTCCTTCTTGCCGCACTCTATGCCTTGGACGGCGCCCCACAACCGGGGGCCGCGAAGGCGTGGTTCACGGCAATGGACACATACGGATTTCTGCAGGAAGGGAGACCATTCTGGGCTGCCATGGAAGTCCCGCAGCTTCTCGTCTCGATCGTTTCCCTTGAGATGCTGAAGTTACATCTCGTGATTGGGGAGCTGATGAGCGCCGCTGGAGTTCCTACGGCGCCGATTCAAGGCAACTCCTATATCAGGGATGACGACTGCGTTAAGTACCTCAACGGACTATTTCACAACTGTGCTATCGCAAAAGTCCGGCTTGCCGCTCCAGCAATTTACGCTTGGAGCATCATCGTAGCCGTCATTGGCGACATTGCCACACTACACCAGGAGTCGAGAGCGCGAGCACTCGAGGAGGCACCTAGTAGAAGCTCGCGCGATTTACGGTCCGAATTTGAAAAGTTGAACGACTCGATCGCTATCCCGGAATGGATCACCCAGACCACTGACACGCCTGGTGCTTTCGCTTCTTTTGCTGTGGACGAGATGAATCTATTTGAACTCATCACGATTCTAGCCAACGCTGCAAGCGCATCGCTAGCTTCTAATGGAGAGGCTGATACGGCTTTCATTTGCAAAGAATCCCTCTTGGACCTGACCAGGGATGGAGCGCCATTCTTGAAATATGAAGCACCTATTCTGGAGGCGATACTCTCTCTTATTACATATTCTCCATCCGAATTGAGTCACAGCAGTAGACTACACGCCAATGTATTGGCCGGCAAGCTTTTCTTCGATGTGGAGCAACTGAGGCCAGCTGTGATCGATCAGGCATTGGCGAGATTTCCCTACGAGCTGTCCCCTGTGCTACGGCTTTTCACGGCGTTCGCGAGCCTACAAAGCAAGTTCAGCAGTCGAGTGGGCCCTCCAGATGCTATGCGAATGCTCGATGATCTCCGAAGCTACACTCAGAGTGTGCACACTCACTTCGACGCTTATCAGCTGGAACATGAGGAAATGGACTCTAATAGCATAAGACTAACTGCGAACCTGGAGGTCTTTGTGCCCCGGCAAGAACTTATGTCTTTGCAAACAACAGGAGGCCAGAGACAGCTCCCATGGCATCTACAACAGCAAGAGTCTACAATCTTTGCGGTGCCGGCAGGCACCGAGGGCACCATCGTTAAAGAGTCACGGCCCTTCGTATTCAAGCTCGAGCATCGTTACTCTGGCGTTGAGTATCTGGGCATGCTGCTGTCCACATATCCAGGCAACGGCGAGCTGGTTCCATCTGCGCCAGGCGCGTTGCTTGACAAGGTCACTGCAGCGGAAATAGTAGGCCTTTTCAAAGAGCTTCTGACAGCGGCCCTGAAACAAGGCCAAGACGTCAAAGAAGCAGTCTGCTGTCTTGAGCGCATGAGCCATGCTTTGAAAGAGGACCAGGATATCACTACGATTATCGCTAACATCTTTGAGACCGAGCTGCTGGCACACCTTGATCAGACGGCAGAAGATGGTTCACTCGAGCTTGTGACTGCTTGCACAGAATTTTTGACCGTTCTGGTTGATGTCTCGCCGGAGACAGTGTGGGCAATCTTGGCACGAAGCAGCTTGCTTGGGCTTGCAGACGGCGCAACCTCGCTGGCGTCTGTAGTTGGTGGTTCGGAGGTTCAAATCGGGCGCTTCAGCTTCCTGTTGGCATGCGTTGCACTGCATGAATCTGTTCTTGAGGATGCGCTCACTGGTCTGGTAAAGCGCAAAGTCCAGGGACCCCGGACCACGCACCGATACGCTGAGCCTGTTGGGAATCGAGACATCACACCGGAGCGGACCATGAGCAAAGTCCTGAACGCCTTCCAGAAGATCCTTCTGGATGTTCTGCAGAATATTTCGGATTGGAGATTTGAACTACCACGCGAAAGGTGTATGGTGGTTGATGGAATACTGTCTGCCTTCACAAGACTTTTGCGAGCCACATATGGCGTGCATGCTGCAAAGGATCCATCAGAGCGTCTAACGAATGTCCTGGCGCCCGCCGCGGACACATTGTTGAATCTTTGTGTCCCAAATACTGGAGTCAGTCCTTTGGTGAACACTTTCCGCCAATTGCTCCCGGATGGACCGTTAATCGCAGATGATGCAATCTCAATGCACCTGCGCGAAATGTTGATAGGGCAGGTCAGAGTGACTTTTGACTTTCTTACAATACTGTTGAGGGCAGGAAAGAGCGGCATTGACTTATTGGCCAAAGTGAACAAAGCTGGAGACATTCATTACGTCTCTGAATCCGAGAACAACGGTGGCACCAAGGGAAAGAGTTTGACTTTCGAGGACAGACAGGACATGGCTCAACAGCGCGCGATTTCGCTATCATCAGAACTCCTGAAGAGTGTACCGAGGCTGGCTTCGCTTTTGGCGAGTGACCACGCTTTCAAAGGCGAGCTCTTCACTCTGCTTGGGGAGCTCCTCCTGGTGGTTGGCTCCAGCGATCAAGACCCGCCATCAGTATTGGCAACGCTGGGCCCGAATGCTCAGAAGTCTTTCTTGCAGCTGGTCACTCAGCTCGATCGTCCTCTCTGCGATGTGCAAATCGAGCGCCAGGTGTGGAACTGTCTGACGAACGTCATGACCAGTAAGCAGCAGTGGTTTGCGGTCTACCTATTGACAGGGGAACTACCGAAGAAGCGACTTGAGGGTCCAGGCGCAAGTACTGCTAAGGGCAAGACCATTCTGAGCTATGTGTTGGAGCAGCTCTCCTCCATTTCTCTCCTGCCGCCCGAACGCGCCATCGGAATGCTGAAGTTCGTTGCCGCTGCGCAGCAGACATGGGTCTGGGCATCGAGTGATATCCGATCACACTCTGGCTTCATCAAGAACGCGTTGAACTGGGTTGACACCCTCCCGAAGTCTGCTGAGAACCCAACTAAAGGCTCATCTATTGTAAGAGCAAAAGAGCTGGAAATGGCTTCTTGCCTGTGCGAGATACTTGCATTATGCTTACAGGCCAGCCTTGAAATCGGAGACAAGACCCTTCTCAAGTCCATCACGCAACGGCTCGACTTCCTGACAACGTGTGGCGTCCAAGTGAACGCGTACAACAGATCGCTCCACCGCAGCCTAGCAGCCAATCTCAAGAAGAGGTTTCCGGAGAGTGAATTGTCCGATTTCCAGCGCACTGCGGTCAACCCGGCGCCTCTTGGCACAGATTTCTTCTACGACATCGACCTTGCGAGCAGCGTTCTTGGGCATGACCCCGCATGGTTTGGGGCGGACCCGAGTCGTGACCAGGGGTTCTTCGAGGAGTTTACTCGTGCGAACGCGAATTTGAGCCTCGTTCAAGCTCAGACGCGGCTTCTCAAGAGCTGGAAAAGTCTAGCTACTACGCTATGTGACTGGGCGGAGCAGGATGCTGAACTCAAACCGAAACTTGCCACCATTGCGAAGAACTCCCTAGTTGAAAATGCCTCCGCCAACTTGGATGAGCCCAATGTTGCCGACTTGATGCACACCAGAGTGCAGCTGGCCTTCGTCCTCATATCGAAACTCGTTGCGCTCAAGGTTTCGGGACAGGAGATGGCAGACCTTCTTGAAGCGGCTTGCAATTTGGTGAGAGCGGCCCCTGCCGACTACGACGTTGCCACTGTTCCGGAGGACATGCACTACTATCGCAGCGTGCTCCAGGTACTGTACCTAACTGTTCAACCACACAGCTACAGGTCCCATGGTGCGCACTCCAACGGTGTCAATGGAGCCAAGTCGGGGAACGTAAGCGCGGCTACTGCTTCTCGACTGGTGGAAATTGTAGGACGAGTTGTAGTGCCTGGCTTTCGCGCACTGTGCGGAAACCTGCACAACGACATGGCGCTCGCGCTCCCCGCCGACTTTGCTTTGATCACGGCCCTGTTGCAAGTTATTCTGTCGACTCCTGGTATCAACTCGATGTACGCGTTCTTGACGGACATAGTCGCCGGGTCCTCGATCATACGAAGTGCACTCAGCCTTTACTCGTGGAGCGACCAGCTCGCAGAGGCTTCTGGTCAGGATCCGGTCTATGGCGAAGTGGCCGTCATGTTTATCCTGGCTCTGTCCACTATTCGACCGATCGCTGAACAGCTGGCCATTGAAAGTGCTCTAGTCCAGCTCTCCTCCAGCAACCTCTCCAATTATTTCCGCAAGCCAGGAGGCAAGGGACCATTTGATGAGCCTCGTCGCATGTTCGTGATCTGGACTGATGGGTTCTTACCGCTTTGCCTCAACTTGCTCGACTCAGTGGGGCCACCGATCGCCGCAGAAGTGGCTGCCTTCCTTAACTCCTTCCCGGAGCAATTGCGTCGGGCAGAGAGATCTCTTCAGAACGAGCCGCCGAGCGCGCGTAATCCGAGAGCTGGAGCCATAACTCTTAGCCTCGTCTCGGAAGCACACAGCCTGTCAATTATCTCGAAAATTCTCAGTTCCGATGTTGCGCGAGCTGCCGCTGAGGGTATCAATGCAGCGGAAATTCCGCCCCTGACCTACAACTTGGAGACGGTGAAGGGAGTTGTGGTAGGCCTCAACCGTGCCAAGAGGGCCTTGAAGGACCGCATCACCCCAGTGACTTCCGTGGAGGAAAGCTGGCTCAAAACTGCAGTTGCCGGATCCAGCGACAATCTATTGCAAGCGAAGGTGTTAAGAGAGGTATCGAGCATGGTGCAGTTCCTGGGAAGCTCGGATGAGGCCTGACGGAAGGAAGGGATTGCGTTTGCGTTTTGAGGGCATTGAGCGAGGCGTCAAGGTTGGGAAACTCATGAGATGATCGAAGTATGGCTCGGCGCTTTGTTGTTGTGGTTGCGGACTGTAGATCTGTGAAAGCGTGACGATAGTCGACAATGTTGACACAGGTGGTCTTCAATATTACATGTGTGTACTTCTTGGACTATTGATTTAGCTGCGGCGCTAAGGTAGGTGATAAGCTGCTATAAGGATCTCGAGCTACAATTTGGGAGGTTGTCGCGAAGCCACCGACGCGTCACGCAATCACCTCAATTGCCTGCATGAACGCGCCATTGCTACCATATGCGCTAGCTATGTAGGAGTCGTTCGTCCTTCTTTCCTGCGTTGCTCTTCTTCGCACTGCAATGGTAACGGGAGAATCAATCGCAAGAGGTGTTCCATTGCAAAAGCAACCTCCTAAGAGCTAAGGTACTGCTGTGACTCCGAGATCGATTCGTTCAACGCTCCTCAGCTGCCTGCCCACCGCTCATCGCACTTCTGCAGCACCTTCGAAGAACCGCTTTTCGACTGCTTTACGTTGTATTCTTTCGTTCGCGCAAGAGCTCTGAAAGAGATCTCATCATTTGGCACGGCGATTTGGTCTACAACGGGCGAGCGGCAACACGCGCCCAACAAATAAGCTTCTCTTAGATCCACTCCGCCTTGACTATCTTACCTTGTAAACCGGGGACCCATCCATTGATTACCGCCATCATGCCATTGCCATGCTCACCTGTCTCGCAGTCTGCTGGCTCCGAGTCCCTCAGTAACACTACCGACGGCGATTCTGGAGACAGCCCCACGACACCACGACCTGGGCCCGCCGATCCGGCAAAGAGAACAGCGGACAACCTGAGTAGGCCGGCGATACCTGGGGTGGAAGCTAGTTGGGAGGCAAGTGAGCGAGGCGGTGCGGATAACAGAGGAGGAGGAGGCATCAGTGAGCGACCGAGATCCGTGACGTTCCTGCCACAGACGTTCACGCCGAAGCCCTCCACTCGACAGAGCAGCTACGCGATGGCACCGGATGAGAGGGACGAGATTGGCGAGAGCAGTGCAGACGAGAATACGGCCATCTTTCGCAAGAGCTATGCGAGCAATAATAAGTCGGACTACGGGTCCACCTCTCTCCTCAATGGCGCGAACGGAGGAGGCGGTGAGCAAGATCGCCTGGCAGGCGCAGACGACGTTGGCGGTCCCCGGAGGAAGAAGAGCGGATCGTTACGGTCACGGAACAGTAGCAGGAACACTGGAGCGCAGCCTCTCGTGCCGGGCCAGAGCCAGTCGCAAGCCACCACGGAAGCTCCAGGAGAGCACGAAGGATGGTTCCGAGCACTGGTGGAGAAGTATGGCAGTGTCGAGCTGGAGAACAAGGGCAGCGTCGCGCGAGATCATCTCGCACTAGAAAGGACCTTTCTGGCCTGGCTACGGACATCACTATCATTTGCGAGTATCGGCATTGCTGTCACACAGCTGTTCCGACTCAATACCACGATCGCCTCGTCTGATCCGGACACGGTGGTGACCATCTCGGCGGCTTCGCCGAGGCTGCGATCGGTTGGGAAACCGCTAGGTGCTACGTTCTTGGTCATCTCAATACTGGTCCTCTTGCTTGGATTCCACCGGTACTTTGAGAGCCAGCATTACGTGATCCGAGGCAAGTTTCCCGCTTCGCGCGGAACCATCATCATCATCTCCGCCGTCGCCACGGCTTTGATCATTGCCAGTCTCGTGGTCGTGGTAGTTGTGGCGCCACAGGCTGTCGGGAGATGACAGCAATATCCACCACGCCTCACGTTAATTATAATCTATGGCCATGTTGAGCACGACTTGAGAAGATTGGCTCCCTCAGGAAAGGGTCTGTGCGTTGGATCACACTTGGTATGAATACCGATCATGGCAAGGGGACCTCGCAGCTACAGGGACGGCTGACAGACGGCCGCGCAGCCATACCATCGCTTGCAGCTGTAATGACGGCTGGCAGTCAAGATGCCAAGCCCAACAGCAACGACGCCACCACCATCGCTGCCAAGACCACCCGCCGTGGACACTGGCACCAAAGTGCTCTCGCTCGCTGAGAATGTCACTCTGTCGCTGATGGGGGCAAGCTTCAGGCGAAGAGCTTGTCCGAGATGAGCAAGACGACCCCTTTAATGGCTGGGGTCAGGATGGAACTTGCACGAGACTATCTCAGGATTGAAAGGCATCATTCAGATAGTGTATGAACAAGTCACGAATTCTGCTCTTGCTGAGCGTGTGCTGTCGATTCAGCCCAATGAACTGCCTCCTCAATCTCTGTAGTTGCGGCAGAGAAGGGGCCGTGGCGGGCAATGTGACGCTCTGCTCTGACTCTGGCACCGCAAGCTCGCCGCCTCCCTCTCCCGCGTGATCCTGCAACCAGACGGTTATACGAGTGATGATATCGGACGTCGTCTTATCCAACTCGTAGAGGTAATCCTGTTCCGCCGCAGGCTTCAACACCGTAGCAGCATTCGGTCTCACCACTTTCGCCTTGCCATCCGATCCCACCATCGCCTCCCAGATCGCCTCACACGGTGGCGCCGCATCATCGATGGGAACGGTGAAGAGCGGTGCGTCCCATCGATTCATGCCATTCGGCTCCTCGTACCGAAAGACCAGATTCTCAAAGACTTCAGGCGGATAGGCTTCTGTCTGCTCGTTAAACTGCCTGCATTGCTCCGCGGGTGTGCCGACGTGGACGACGCAGGAAGTCGTCTGGACGGCTTTGGCTTCGCAGTAGAGCTGGTAGCGGAAGCCCTTGATGTAGTTCATCCCGTCGGCGATCACGAGGGTGTCCTTTGTCAGGACACGCTTGATGGCCGAGGAGAAAGTTGCCCGCGCGTCCTTTTCGGCACGCGAGGCGGCGGCGTAGACATCGCGGGATAGCGAGAGGGCGTCGTCGGAGATGTGGATGGTCTTGAGGCGCTTGATGTGGCTGTCCTTGGGGTCTGCGGAGGCTTGAGCCTGGGAGATCTTGTGGTCGAAGTATTGTTTCAGTTGGTTGGAGCGGTAGGTTTTGCCTGAGGATGGGTAGCCGGATATGAGCAGGAGCTGGTGGGAGTCAGTTAGTTGACGGATATGAAGTTGGCTGCGTGAGGTCGACAGTTCCTCACGTGAGGGCTCACCGGCATTTCTGCTGCGAAGAGTCGATCCGATGGCACGTGATGAGTGGAGGGAAATGTATTTTAATTTGCTGAAAGTTGAAGGGACCCAGAGAGTAGCCCAGGTTTGCGGCTAAATTGATGTGGGATGAGCTGTGGAGGAGGTGGTCCTGCACATCCCGGTCACTGGCGCACTCCGCAACTTTCTCCTCATCACGTGTCGTGTCTCGTGAGGCGGCACAAGGCGGCTTTCGCTCTCCCCCGACGAACTCCAGCATTTCCCACTCAAACTTCTGCACTGCAGCGGGATTCCCAAACTCACTTTCCATCCTCCTCCGCCCCGTGCCGCATCTCTTCCGCGCCCGAGGACAGGCGAGCGCGCCCTTTCACATCTGGAGCAGCAATCTTCAGCCAGCCCGAGCGATCCGATTGCTGTGCCGTAGCACGCCCACGGGGAAGGCTCACCAGAAGGATCCGCTCGACGCCGCGCATCTCACGCAACTTAAGCGATTCTGCATCTAGTCAGGGCGTTTCAAGGATACCTCGGAAGGCACGCGGCAACAGCAGGGATTATTCCGACGCACTCCAGACGTAACTCCCTTTGCAATTCAGGCCTCCGACTCTTGCCCTGCACCTCTCCCTCTTCTCTGAGCTTCACAAGGCTGCCGCTAGAACAGACTTCTCGCATCTTGCGCTCGTGTGGAAAGTCAACTCTCCATTGCCCACGCTACTTGAGAGCATCAGCAAAGTCGTGCCTCGCACTGATACAAAAAGAGTTGGAAACTGCAGATCTGGGCTCCCGAGGTACTGTTCCTCGGCACGAGGGTACAAGATCGCTGTGGCCTACATCAACTCGAGGGTATTCACCACTTCTCGCCAGCCTTACAACACAAGAGCACGAGCTATGGATCCAAGGCAGCAGAGACAACAACAACACCAACAACAACAGCCACGGCCGTCGTATCTCCACATCCAGACGCAGTCCCCATCATCATCGAGTACCTCGTCGGTCTTCCAAAGCACCAGCTCACTCGCCTCCTTGTCGTCGATCAACCAGCCTCAATCTTCACAGATGCCGGAGTCGTCAGCGCCTCTACCGTCGCCCGCCGTGAATCAACCCATGTCATACTTCGGATCGATAGCGTCGCAACCGACGACGACGTCACATCCGGCACAGCAGCAAAGGGCGCCGGCTCAGGCGCAACAAGCGGCTGGATCACATTACGTTGGTCAAAGAGGCGATGGAGGCGGGGTTCCAGAGACGGCACCTTTCCTGCAGGATTTCAATCTCGTAGCAGAAGCGGCCAAGCGAGCACAGATGGCGTGCCTATCGAGGGACCTGGGAGACATTGGATTGTGAAGGGCGGAGAGCAAGGTGCATGTATCCACGACAGACGGACGGCAAGGACAAACAGTTTTCTTCACCCGGGCAAGGAACAAGGCTAGGGTTGCCAGGGAAGGCAGTCCCGGAGAGATGATGAATTGTAATGGCTTCGACGACAGCATGTAGCGTATGATACCAGGTCACGGCGAAAGGGTTGCTGATTCAAGCCGAAGGCCATCGGTTAGCGTGTTGCTTACCAAAGATACCAAGAATCAGAAGCACATTGTACCTTGACTTCTGTAGTGACACGCCCGGCATTATCATTGCCCGTGGTCCTGTAGGCCAGGGCATATCTGAACAACGCAAGCTGCCTGCCTGCCTGTACTAAAGTGTGTCACTTGGCGGATGGTTGTGGGTGCTCCTTTGATTTACCCATCTCTGTCGCAAGCCTTTGTGACGATTCCGTGTATTCATGAGAACCGAGGAGGGCTGCCGGCACTGCGTCCGAAGTGGTGATCCCAGGCCGCAAAAAGTGGGCTTCATCTTATTGTACAGCTCAAGCGTGCAGGGGAGAGGGGCCCGGGGCGAGAGGCCCAGTAGGAGTAGGAGGAGCTCTGTGCGCGCTCCGACCTCACTCACCTCACGCGGGAATTGCTTGCCACCGCAACATGCACATTATTGTTGTTGATTGCCAGGCATTGGTCGTCGACGGCACGAGATCCAGCACCATTTGATTATTCAGCGTAGCGTAGCGCACAGCCGGCCGTCGTTCGTCATCCGGGCCAGCCGAGCTCATCACATCTTCTTCCTCTGGTTCTGCCCACCACCGCCGAGCGAGCGTCGCGACCACCGATCACACTCCTCCCACCTCACCGCCGGCGCGTACACCGCCCGCACACGTCGCCAGCATGACTTCCAACCCGTATGCTTCCTACGGCGGCAATCCCTACGGCGGCGGCGAACAGCAGCCGAGTGGAGGCTATGGCGCATCCAACCCATACGGCGGCGCGTACGACGGCGCGCACGATGGCGCGCAGAACGTAAGGTCCACCGAGCCAGCCACGGTCGACGCTTTGCTGCCATACTGACACTGCGTAGCAATCGAGTCTGCGACCGGAGTATGTCCAGCATCAGGACTCGACGTACACGCAGGAAACCAATTACAGTCTGAGCCAAGCGCCTACACCCGCCATTCCTGGTCAGGCACCTCAACCCGGCCAGAATGTACAATACGTCCAAGCTGGCCCGTCCGTCCTGTCCAACTCGGACTTTCTGTCGCGGGTCGAGGCCGCAAAGGCAGACATCCGCACCCTCACGAACCATGTCGGCCAGATCGCTTCCATGCACCAGCGCACCCTCTCCTCGCCCGACAGCAGTTCTTCGTCCCAATTAGAGTCCATGATCACGCAGACGCAAGTCTTGAACACCTCCATCAAGGACCAGATCAAGTTTCTCGAGACAGATGCGGCGCGCAGCAGAGACAACAATGTCAAGAATACGCAGGTTGGACAGCTAAAGACGAGCTTCACAAAGCAACTGCAAGAGTACAGAGTGGAGGAAGCAAACTACGAGAAGCGCTACCGGGAGCAAATTGCCCGGCAGTACAGAATCGTGAACCCGGAAGCGACGGAGCAGGAGGTGCAGGAAGCCGCGCAGGCAGATTGGGGCAACGAGGGTGTCTTCCAGACGGCAGTGAGTACCCAATCGCAACCGCGTTCCGTCTTTCCACCACAACTGACCATTCTTCTCAGCTGAAAACCAACCGCTCTGCCACCGCCAACACCGTCCTGGGCGCCGTACGAGCCCGCCACAACGACATCCAAAAGATCGAACGCACCCTCATCGAACTCAATCAACTCATGGAGGATCTCGCCACGGCCGTCGTGTTGCAAGACCAGCCCGTCCAGCAAGCCGAACAGCACACCGAGAACGTCAAGCACGACACGGAAGCCGGCAACGTGCAACTCGACAAGGGCATCGAATCCGCACGCAGAGCTCGCAAACTCAAGTGGTGGTGCTTCTTCATCGTGCTGGCCATCATCATCATTCTGGGCTTGGTTTTGGGTCTCTATTTCGGTTTGAGCAATAAAAAATAGCCCGCCTAATACACCCCCCTTACCTCCTCCCACCCAACCCACCTCAACCTCACCTCACGACGCGCAAAGGCGGAGCGAAAGATTTCTCCACGTTTTAATTTTTTCAAGCAATTTGTGTTGTAGCGATTCATTTGACTGGTTTTTAATTTTTTTTTTCTTCTTGCAACATTGTAGTTCTACCTTTGATCGCCGAGCGCTACCGCGAGGCAGCGATGCAATGCGGCCTTCTGGACGATTGCGACCATTTCCTCGGCACCACGACCGATGCTCGTGGCGGAGAAGATGGGAATGAGGTGATGGTGTTGCCGCTTAATCTGGATAACAAGGACAGAGGAGGAAGAAGGGGAGGAGGAGGAGGAGGAGGAGGAGGAGGAGGAGCGGGAGGAATGTCGCCTTCATCTTGAGGTTGTGAGGAGGGGGGTTTAGAGAGAGAGAGAGAGAGAGAGAGAGAGGGAGAGAGAGAGGGAGAGAGAGAGAGAGAGAGAGAGAGAGAGAGAGAGAGAGAGAGAGAGTGGGTGTGTGTTTTGTGTGTGTGGTGTGTGTGTGGTGTGGGTTGGTTTGGGGGTTGAGGGCCGGGGGGTTTTAGAATTCTTTGTACAGACAAACTTTCGATTCCTCTTCTTCTTCTTCTTCTTCTTCTTCTTCTTCTTCTTCTTCTTCTTCTTCTTCTTCTTCCTCCCTCATGGACAAGCAAAACCCGCGGAAAAGCGAAAGGGATTCCCTAGGCAAGCGAATGGGATTCCCTAGGGAAGAGAAAGGGAAGGGAGAGGCGGAGGGCGAGGGAAAAGGGAAAGGGAAGGGGCAAGGGGCAAGGGAATATTATCATGGAGAGGATTGTCAAAAGGATGGGAAAGTAGTGCCTTTTGTGTGTGTCTGTGCGTGTGTGGAAAGTATTAATGAGAGAGAGAGAGAGAGAGAGAGAGAGAGAGAGAGGATGAGAGAGAGAGAGAGCAGATAGATATGATAGGAGGAGGAGGAGGGGGAGTCGAAGATTGAACATTTCCTTTCTCTCTTTTTCATGATCATGATCCCTCCCATGCATGCATGACCTTTACTTCCCCCCCCTGCCTTCTATTGCAAAACGGTTATGTTATGCAGCAGCGCGACGGCGTTTTTTCATGCTTCGTTCAATCTTTGATTTGATGGTATCTATCACTTCTATTCATGCCCTCTTCTCCGTGCCGCCGGGTATCGCTTTCTATCTCTCTCTCTCTCTCTCTCTCTCTCTCCCTCTCATAGTGCGCTAGTCAGGACTTAAAAAATCTCAATTCCCTTCTTTCGCCGAATCTATATCTCCCCTGAACCGTCGCCAAGTGCCTGACCTTGCTTGGTATGTGAAAGCCATCAGGGTCGAAGTCGGCGCGGTCTCTTGCTTAGCCCTGGAGCCTCAAAGGGGGGACTCTTGGGGGCTGAAAACTGTCACTCTCATGTCAAGAGCAACGACCTCTTTCGTTGTCGCAACAACCTCCCCCGCCCTCGTCTGTGGCAGCAGCGCTAGCACCCGTCTCATTATTCGGCGGGGCACTTCCGTGGACGGGATCAGACCTGTCGAGATCCGACAGGAGAAAGTCACTGAGATCGAGAGGTGCCGTGGCATCCGGCAATAACATGTCGCGAGCCATGTCGAGCTCGCCCAGGAAGTTGGCATCTCCATGGGGCGACAGGAGTTCCAGGTCGTGGAAGCCTTCGCCAAAGTGGGTCGCGTCTACCTCGAATGGCGCATCCTGCACGAACGTCTGCTGGGGCGCGGATTGACAGCACGAACTCGATGGTGCATCTCGATGTCCCGGCTGGCTTTGTCGGGCTTGCGCGGTGTCCCTACTGTCCTCCGTCCGAAGCACCTTTTGAGCAATCGGAGTGGGTTGCACATCTCGCGCGTGCTTCCGTCCGCAGCACTGTGCCCAGCTCGTTGTCCCGGGATGTTGGAACACGGGTGGACAGTTTCGACATGTACAGCCATTTAGACCGCAGTTCTGGCAGATGGCACCGGGAAATTGATATCTGAAGTAGTCGTTCTGCATCTTATTCCAGTCAAAAGCCGGGGGCTGCGGAGACAGCTGGCTCATGCTAGCTGCGGGAGCAACGTTGGTGTAGTGCTGCGGCGATAGTCTTGCATCCTGGCCTTGGTGCTGTTGAGAGAACGAGTGCTCCATTTGCGGCGCAGATGATTGCACAGTGTGAGCGGACGGTGTAGAGGCTTGACAGCAAGAGCTCTGTTCCAATGGCTCATACACATGCTGCTGGGGCCGGTGATACATGTGCTCTCGCGGTGCTTGAGGCACCGGGCCCTCCCATGCCAACACATCTGGAGCGACATCGTGTGGAGAGCCCATCGGTGCCGCAATGCCCATCATGCCAAATCGTGGAGTCAGAGTGGTCGATGGTATGGGTTGGTAACTGTTGTATGGCTGAGGCATGATATGCAAAGGCTGCATCCGACCCTGCGGTGTAGGCGTACTCGGTATACTGTGAGTGGACGGAGGGCTGGCGATGGACGAGTACGAGGGAGTTGATGCGCTCGTTGCATCCTGTTTGGCTCTCAAAGCTTCGGTTGTGGGGAAGAAGTCCACGGTAGGTTTCTCCAACGACAGCAAGGAGTTCCAATGCTCGGGTTCCAGCAAGCAGCAATATCGTCCCTGTTCGTCGCAGCGGCATTCCCCGGAACGCTTCTCGCCCTTCTTGGATTTGTGAGGGCATGCGGAGCGGGCAACGACGCATTTGCATCCTCCAGTAGCCCCATAGCGACAAGTACACGAGTTGGAGGGTCGGCCCGGTCGTTTCACCGTCCAGAAGATCTTGGACCGACACACTGGGATGCCACACGAGGTTGTGCGGTGGCCGCGGATACATGACATGCACGCGACCTTGCAGACCTGGTTGGTGCGAGAGTCGACGACTTCGATGGTCTTGAAGGGCTTCTCCGCGTCCATTCCGCCGACTTAGCCCGGCAGAGGGCCCTTCCAGGAAGTCAGGGTCAAGCGGAACTGAGGAAAGGTCAGCGATGGTTTTGCCAACTATCGTGCCGCGACATCGGAGATCCCGGTCCATCTGCTGGTATGGATGGCGTAGAAAGGTGTAAGGTCGCCCCGGTAGCTGTTGGATGTCGTGCCGGTCTATGGCGGTCGAATGGGGAGGAGAGAGGAGAGACGGACGCGACATGCTGTCATAGCCAGGAACAGGCTCGAGCGAAACTCACCTGGTGAATGATGAGGAACGATCGGATGAGAAAGCGAAAGGTGAAGGGACAGAATTGCACAGCGACCGGTCCGTGAGGAGGAGCCGTGAGCAAGTTTCACCCTTCGGGACTAGCGCTGGAGGGCGTGTGGCTCCCGCTGGGGAAGATCATGGATGTGGACGGGCCTTTCAAGTTGTGCTTTGTGCTTTGTTGGAGAGGGCGACGGTCTTTCAACACACTGCTGCTCACGTGTCTTCTGCTGGACGGTGGGAGCAGCTGGTGAGGCTGCGGACCAGGAGCAGGAGGGAAGCATGCGTAGGAGTAGTGTCTTCGAGAAGGTGAGAATTCGGTGTTCGGCCACGCCCACGCTCACGCCCACGCCCACTGCACTAGTGGTGCACGCCCACGCCTCCGCCCCGCTGGATGCGGCGGCGCTTAACTCAAAATATCGGCTGACTAAAAGTCTCTGCCGCCTTTCACCATCAGTCAAAGAAACTCGCTCGCACTCCTGCACTGCTGCCAGCCGCTCCGACACGTGCATCCTCGTGTGCGCGGTGTGAAGCCGTGCTGCCGTGCTCGGCCGAGCCACACGAGTCTGCTCTGCTCTGCTCCGCTCTGCTCTGCCAGTCCTTCTGCCGTATCTCCCGATGCGCGGAACACCCTGATGGCCGAGTCTGACGAAGCGGAAGAGGTGCTGGATCTCTTCCAAGAGCCAGAAGGGTTCTATGAGAAAGAAAAGGAGCCGACGGAAGTGGTGCATCACACTCTGAATGGCGAGACCCTGAATTTGCGCCTCGTAGGGCACAATCCTCTATGGGTAAGTGCACCTCGAATTCCGTCCGTCCCTTCCTTTCTACATGTAGTAGTCCACCGAAGATTGAAAGCCTTTGGTGGAATTTCAATCGTCAATCGTAAGGCGCGTACATAGTGCAGGTCTTGAGGGAAATGCATCGGGCACTGCGGGAGTGCTGGTGGCTGATACGAATCCGGAACAGGGACATATGCTGTGGCAAGCGGGGCGCATCATCGCCGACTACCTAGAGACGAACAGAAGTCATGTCCTTCAAGACAAGACGGTTCTTGAACTCGGCGCCGGAGCAGGTTTGCCAAGTTTGATCAGCGCAATGAATGGCGCGAAGACGGTCGTCGTCACCGACTATCCAGATCCGGAGCTGATCGAAAACTTACGCCGGAACATCAAAACCTGCCCCCTACTGCCTCGACCTCTCAACATCCATGCTGCCGGTTACTTGTGGGGCGCAGACACTGCAAGCATCACGCAATATCTTCCATCGCCCGGACAGAACCATGGCTTCGATCTGCTGATTCTTGCCGATCTCCTCTTCAATCATTCCGAACATGCAAAGCTTGTCTGGAGCATACAGCAGACGCTGAACAAGTCGTCCACTGCGCAAGCTTTGGTCTTCTTCACCCCCTATCGTCCGTGGTTGTTCGACAAAGATCTCGCCTTCTTCGATCTCGCGAGGACCAATGGCTTTGCGGTCGAGAAGATTCTGGAGAAAGTCTTGGACAACGTAATGTTTGAGGAAGATCACGGAGTATGCCGTCGTGGAATTGATCTGTAGTCGTACCAGAATGCTGACATTTCTCAGGATGAATTGCTGCGAAGAACTGTCTTCGGCTACAGGCTGCAGTGGTCTGAAGGTGGTTAGAGTTTTCCGCCAATGTCTTCGGCACATGTGGTCGGGAACATTCCCAGTTGCGAGCCAGACTCGCACAAGCTAAGCTGCTGTGCGGGCCGTCAGTACGACTGGGTGTCAAAGGCGGCTGTTGCTCTGCCGTGGGAGGCGAAGCCGTCTTGGACCTCGTAAAAGTGTTGTACAGCTGCTCGCTTCATGCTGCGGTATATACAAAAAGGACGCACGAGAGTATCCCGATCTGCTCTATTGTTGGTAGTCACTTTTATGCCTCGTCGCCGGCCTCAGCCCGTCCTGCCTTCGAGTTGAGATATTCGTTCCTGCTTTACTATCAGTAATCATTGCCCAACTTTCCAAGTTTCCCACTGCTTGTGCGTTTTGTCTTTGCTCACCTCTCAATTGCCCACTCCATGGCCTGATATGCGACCAACAGTGGGATGCCCCAGTAAAGGATCTGGTTGCGTGTGCGACGGAAGGTGTTGAAGACGGCCGCCGATGCGGTACCGGCGAGCGGGTTCTGTCTGTTCTGGGAGATACCGTAGTGTATAATGCCCTTTTGAGGCATAGAGCCTGCAGAGAACGTGTCAGTCATGACGAGCATGGGCGTAAGTTGTTTGGTCTGCGAATGCGTGTGCATCGGGTATTATCGCTGTCCGGGGAGAATGGAGAATTCGTACCTAGAGCGCCCCATCCACCAAGATATCTGCAATCAGGTCAGCCGTCAATGTCCGGTCCACCACAGCATTCTGTTGCGCGTGTCGCTGCACTCTTTCAGGGAGGGCACTCACGATCCCGGCTTCTTCTCGCCGCCGCCAGCCCGGAAGATCTGAGAAGCTCTCATCTTGTCGCACGCCTAGTTGGTGATGCTGTGAGTGGAATATGTGCTGTCGCGAAGCCCAATGGCAGGAAGAGAGGAGCAGTCGGTTGGTGATGTCTCTGGTGAAGTCGAAGTTGAAGCCAACCAGCGGAGCATTCCGTAGGTCAGCAAGGTCTTGGCTCTTCCGACAGGTCCGAGCTCTACTAGCGCTTTCTCGAACATCACCACTTGAGCTCCCACGGTTCTCTTGTTTGGGTGAGCAACTCCAACGGACGGAAACGAAGCAACAGACCAGGACATCCATTTCCTTGCGCATCATGGCAGCCAACGCACTGAATGGGATCTACCGCTGGGCAATCCCCACCGCCGCCGCCTTCTCGCTGGCCTCTGCATCCATCTACGATGTGAAGGGTGGCACTCGCGCTGTCATCTTCGACCGTATACGAGGAGTTTCAGACCAAGTGTCGAACGAAGGAACACACTTCCTGGTTCCATGGCTCCAGAAGGCCATCACGTTCGACGTGCGAACCAAGCCCCGAAACATTAGCACAACAACCGGATCCAAGGACCTGCAGATGGTGAGCTTGACGCTCAGAGTGCTGCATCGCCCGGAAGTGTCACAGCTGCCAAAGATCTATCAAGTAAGAAATTGCACATGCTCTATTGGGGATACAGCGGTTGACGTTATCACAGAATCTCGGCCAGGACTACGACGAACGTGTCCTTCCCTCCATCGGAAACGAGGTCCTCAAGGCCATCGTTGCCCAGTTCGATGCCGCCGAACTCATCACCCAGCGTGAAGCCGTCTCGAATCGCATCCGCGCAGATCTGTTGAAGCGAGCTTCGGAGTTCAACATTGCCCTGGAGGATGTCAGCATCACACACATGACGTTCGGACGAGAGTTCACCAAAGCCGTCGAGGAGAAGCAGATTGCACAGCAAGAGGCGGAACGAGCACGGTTCATCGTGGAGAAGGCGGAACAGGAGCGGCAGGCGAACGTCATTCGTGCAGAGGGTGAATCGGAGGCGGCAGATGTGATTTCCAAGGCCGTGGCGAAGAGTGGTGATGGCTTGCTTCAGATCCGAAGAATCGAGACACAAAAGGACGTTGCACAGATGCTGGCGAACAACCCGAACGTAACGTATCTCCCCGGTGGTGGGCATGGAGATGGTGGCAACGGAGGCTCGAAGGGAAGTTTCTTGCTGGGTCTGAGATCGTGAAGGGAAAAGGGCGGAGCGTGGGAAAAGGTGGGAGTTCGGCTGTAAATATATCTGGCCAAGGGAGGTGGGAAGGCGCATAGCATGAGATACTGCGACGTATGTATTGACTCTTCTCTTCCTTTGCGCGATATTCATCTATGCTTCTCATCTCTGGGATTGCACCATGGAGCCGACTACCAGCAAAGTCCCCGGCCTTGTCCGGTCGACGGATTGCCTCTCAGTCCTCGGTCGGTCAAGCACAGCGAATCTCAAGAGCTCTTCTATCCCGCGGTATCCCTTCGCGGACTGGTGTACCTTGCTTGTACTGCTTCGAGATACTGTCCCTCCTAATTCCTCACCAAAAATGAACTTTCCGAGACGCGGAGGCTATCAAACCAACAACCATTCCCACTGAGATCGAAAGATACTTGTTGGCAGGTTGGCAGAATTGTTTTCCCAATTCCATGACTGACCCGCCCCAAACGATACCGCTATCCTGGAAGGCAGGAACGATCCAACCACCGCCACTCACGACGGGACGGAATGTCTAGCGGGAAAGAGAAATGGAAGCGACCGAATCCGCAGCTGCACCTACATGTACTTACTTGGAGTGAGAATTTTCGCTGCCAACTGGAGGCTGCACTGTCTCAATCTTTCCAAGACGTGTTTTTTTCTCACCCACCACCATTCTTGCAAGCATCGATCGACACAATCAATCAATCAATCCAAAATCCTATCATATCAACGCAGCAAAAGCAAAGCACTGCCACCAACCATGCGCTAAATAAAAAAAAACCAAGAAAACAAAAAAAAATCTCACAACAAACAAAGCATCCGATCCGTTCCGTTCGGGGTAACATACAATCTTTCGTCTTTCGCTTATCATGGCATCCTTTCCGAATTCGATCCTCGGCCGCCTCCCGGGCGAGCTCCGAGAGATGATCTACATCGCCTCCCTCACCAGTCGCCTCGGCATCCATCTCGTCATGCAAAGACGACGACGACAACGACAACGAGCTGAAAGCCAGCATGACGCTCCCTCTGCAGCTCACGCGGGCGTGTGTCGCGCTGCGACGGGAAGGGCTCGGCCTCTTTTTCAGGTGCAACGGCATCACCATCCATACGAAGCATATCCGCCGGCCCATCCACGCGCCGCGTCTGCTCAAGATGATGAAGAAATGGATGCGAGTCTGCGGATATGCGCAGGTCCGCGAGGTGCGCGGCGTGGTCTTGGATCTTGGGGTCATGAAGCTGGGAACGGATCTTCTGGAGCCCGTCGACTGGTATGTGCTGGGGCTCGTGCGGCGATGGCTGCATCCGAAGGCGACTATTCATGTGGCTTTGCGGGTGGAGCTTCCGTGTCACTTCCATGGAGTTACGCCCTATCGCGTTCGTTTTGAGCTGGGAGATCAGTCCATGGCTGAAGGCCAAATTCGGCTCATTGAGGACGGGGTCTACTGTCAAATTTTCGCGCTCTCGTTGGAGCAAGGTGCGCGGACCGCTCTGGGCCTGGACGACCTTTTTAAAGTACTTGTCGGGGAGTCGCTCCTCGACTGGGAACGTTTCCAGGAGGCACTGGTCCTTTGGAAATTGGACGAGGCCGGAGGTAGGAGCGAGAAGCCAGGGTTCTCGGGGAGGAGGACGTTGGTGGAAAGCGCACAATCTTTCATGACCGACTCAGATGCGAGAAACAGGACATACTTGTACATTGTCGTTTTAGGATAGTTCTGTCAGTTCTAGATGTTGGGCTGAGAACGATGGTAACTTTTATGTGATAAGCTTGTTTGAATAGGACAGCAAAGAGCAAGGGAGATAAAAGTGCCAGGGATCTTGACAGCTACAACGAGTTGGAGATCATGGCGGAAGGAGGTACAATGTAGGACTACAGTATCGTGAGCATCCGCAAGGGCCAAGGGTCTGTGCAAACACGTGCAAATATCCCCTGGCTTTGTGAGCACAGTCAGTGTATTAGAGGTCCCTTCCCTTGGCTTACAGTGTCGCCATCGACAGCCTTAGTCTCGGGCGAGCAGAAGCCCAGGCGCTATCGAGCCACGTGTGATGATACGGGACCAGGATTACTTTCGCAAGCGCCCAAAGACGCCAAAGGCGCTGCGTGGAACCTGACGCGGCCACGGCGTACGACAAGTGGGTTGTTGCGAAATTGCGAGGGACCACCATTGCGGCGGCACCGCATGGACGACAAATATATGTCTCGCGTCGTTCTGTTTCCAATGAAGACAATGCAGGCAAGAGAAAGGGAAGAAAAGACACTAGATTGATGTTTTGGGCGTAAGATTTTCGCGTCTTGTTCAGGAAAGGGGTGGTCTCTTTTCGTGCTACGCCGTGTCACAGCGCATCCTAAACGGTCGGTGTCTACCGATGTAGCAGCACCCGGATCAGCTGCACAGAAACAACGAGCTGATGACGTCGAGTGAGACCGGGAAGGCCGTCATGATGGAGACAGACTGTTGGGCTCCAGCAAGAATGCTATCCCGAGTAGTAGAGGTGCTTGTTTGTTGTTGTTTGTTGTGGCCTTTTGAGAGGAATGCAGTCGAGAAGAACGCTGCGACTTCAACGCTAAGGCAGGTACAGCGGGTGGGTTCGGCCGTGCAGCAGCGCTATCCCGGGATGGCGTTAGATCGAGCTCGAGCCGCCAATGGCTACTGTGCTACTGTATGCAGGTCGAGAAGTGCGGAGAAGGTCTTGGCAACGAGGTCGGACGACGGAGACAGCCTGTACAGTACAGCGTGACACCCTTGCACGGCTGGTGATAGTGTGATAGCGTAACGTCGAAGCGACTGCCAAGCGCTCCACATGTCGGACACACGACGGCGAGCACATGTCGTGGTGGTGGTGGTGGTGGTGGTGTGGAGGTCCTGGTGGACGTCGTCGTCGTTCTGCGGTGGGTGTGAGTCTAGGTAAGGTGGAGGTTCCACCGCAAGCTCTGGTGTGTGGGTCGCGTCGCCTAGTATCATCAGTCGCGGACGGCAGGCGGATTGGCGGCGCCCATCGCATCCAGATGCATGTGAGATGATCAAGATAATGTGACGAGAAGAAGAAGAAGAGGCCGACGGCGAAGTCACACGCCTCATCATCATCAACAACAAGCGAGTGATGAGCGCCGTCGGACGTGTGTGAAGGAGGATTGAAAGCTGGAGATTGTCTCATCTCACAGATCGTCCGTGGCGTGTGCTCACATGCTCGTCGTGAACGGCGCGGGCGCAGCCGAAATTGGCGGGCCCGTGCGCATTATCCCTCCCCTCCCAGCTCCTTTCTGCCGCCCCCAACAGCCACTATCCACTACCACTTCTCTTCCCTCTCTCTCTGCCTCTGCCTCTGCATGCGTCGCGACAGGACAGGATTGTTGTCAGCCTGCTGATGCTGTGAAGCCGCCGCCGCCAACCTCACAATCCCATCCATTCCACCTCGACTCTTCAGTCGAATTCACTCTTTGGAATCCCAGCACCGCCGTTTACATTCTTCCATTCGCTCCCGCGCGCCGAACCAGCCTCTCCCACACAAACACCACGTCCAGACCTCGACACCTCCGTCACACCACGCCCAATCCCCGCGACCCGGCCTTTGCAGCGCATTGACGATATCGCCAGTCTGTGACAGCTCCGACCTCACCTCCCGGCGACGCCTCGACGGACGAACGACACGAAACATCGATATCGTGGCTTCGCTGAAACGGACAGGATCAATCCAACCCACACCATTCGGCTGACAACTCCCCACCACGAAACACGCGAGAACCTACCATTGCATTGGGAAACGTAATCCATACATAATGAAGCTCTCGCTCGCGCTCCTCAGCGCAGCCATTGCCGTCTCTGCCGCTCAACCCCATCGTCATGGACACCAGCATCTTCACAAAGAGAAGCGCGCTCCGGACGCCGCTCCAGACTATGCCACGGTTCCCGGTCCAACTGAGATCGTCTATGTGTTGAACGGGAAGCCGATCCCCGAGAGCGAGGTCCAGCAAGGCATCAAAAACGGCTCTCTCGTCTTTGCCAGCAACGGCGAGCTCTCCTCGAAATCCTCAAGTGCGCCGGCTCCTCCCAGTTATGCGGCACCTTCCAGCTCTGCGCCATCCTCCAGCTCTGCGCCAATTTCCAGCTCTGCGCCAACTTCCAGCTCTGCGCCACCAACGACTTCCAGCTCGTCAACGTACGTTGCTCCCACGACGAGCGCTGTGCAGACCTCAAGTGCCGCACCATCCTATGCGGTCGCAAGCAAGGCCTACAGCGCTCCGGCCTCGTCGTCCTCCTCTGCCGCAGCCCCAAGCTACGGCGGCGGAGATGATAGCAGCTCCAGTGGCGATTCGACAGGCGTGGACTCCGAGTTCCCGGACGGCACCATCGATTGCTCCACCTTTCCCTCGGAATACGGTGCTGTAGCAGCTGACTGGCTTGGACTTGGCGGATGGACTGGCATTCAAAACTGCCCTGACGAGGTGTCTGCTGGTTTCACCAACATCGAGACTGTTACCAGTGGTGGATCCTGCACGGAGGGTCACTACTGTTCTTACGCATGCCCTCCTGGCTGGCAGAAGTCGCAATGGCCAACCACTCAGGGCTCTACTGGCCAGTCTGTTGGCGGTATCCAGTGCAAGAACGGCAAGCTTCACCTGACCAACCCTGACATGTCCAAGAGTCTCTGCATGAAGGGTGCTGAGGAGGTCACGATTCTCGTTCAGAACAACCTCTCAAAGAATGTTTCTGTTTGCCGTACCGACTACCCTGGCACTGAGTCTGAGACCATCCCTGTCAGCGCACCAGCTGGTGGAACCGCCAACCTGACCTGCCCATCGGCTGACAACTACTACAAGTGGCAAGGTTCTAGCACTTCCGCTCAGTACTACGTCAACCCAGCTGGCGTCTCCGTTGAAGACGGTTGCCAGTGGGGCTCGCCCGAGAACCCATGGGGTAACTATGCTCCTCTGAACCTCGGAGTTGGCTACAGCAATGGAGCGGCATGGCTTTCGATCTTCCAGAACTCTCCAACCACCACGGCCAAGCTCGACTTCACGGTCGAGATCGAGGGCGACGGCATCAGCGGTACCTGCAAATACCAAAACGGCCAGTACTGCGGTGGAGCCAACTTCGATCAATGCAGCGAAACCACTGGTTGCACGGTAAGCCTTCCAGAACCCTTCCATCAATCTCATCGCTGACAATCCATAGGTATCCATTAGCTCAGGAACGGCCACGTTCGTTTTCTCCGACTAAGTCATGCATAAGACGGTGCAGGCGGCTTACCTCCCGCCACGGCCCCATGACCGCTCGAACACATACTTTTTCACGACGAACGGCCCGGCAGCTCCTGTATATGATACCCTCAACTTCTTGGTCATGCTCTAACAAGCGACCGAATCTGCATAGCATCAGCATCTGGTCCTCGATCGTGTCTGGTCTCGCACCGCGGGTCGGCGCTGAGCAAATGCACGATTCAGGTTCTCTGTTTTCTTTGGCAGTGTATGTTTCTTTACTGGACGTTCGAATGTACGTGGAGAAGTGGTGGGAGGCGGGCCTGTCTTCTTTGTCGCTTCACCCGTTCCTTGGGCTGAACGCAAGAGACGTGTATATGCTCTGCGGATCTCTTTCGGACTTAGCAAGAAGATCATGCGACAAGATCTCAGGTCGGAGAGCGGCGTCTGCGCACGTGGAAATGATTGAATGGATCTGCCTGTGATGATGGTCTAAACGAGGTCAAGTACAATCGAACAAGCGAGGCGTTTGCTACTTGTATATAATGTCTTCTCTTTAATGTGGAGAGTCCGCGCTGATGAATGCTTATTGAGTGATTACGTTGCCTTTCCCGCTGCCGATTTTCATGTGAACGTGAAAATGCCAATGAACAGAAAGCTTGAGGCCTGAGGCTGAGATCGATGCAGTGACGACTGGCGGCGGGCCGCTTCCACGACCAAAACCCCACAAGCTGGCTGGCAATGCGTGTGCTCGACTCCAGACCAGGCAGTAAGAATCGCAAACACCTCTCCGTTACCTCTTTCCTTGTCCACTACTGGCCTTTCGTCTCAAAATCCCTAAACGAGCATCGATACCGCAAACGCACGGCTTGCGACCATGGCGGATGCGCCAATTGGTAGGGTGAAGGAAACAGGCCAGACCGCATAGCTCCGCTGATGTACTTGGGCAGTGCTCGATGGAGGAACCGGTTTCCTCAAGGCCGGATACGCTGGCCAGGTGAGTGCGCAATACGACTCTCGCAGTATGGTCTCGATCGCTAAAGGCATGCGCGCAGAACTTCCCCGATCACCAGTACCCTTCGATCGTGGGTCGTCCCATACTGCGGACGGAAGAGCAGGCACCGGGCGACATACAATTGAAGGATATAATGTGCGGTGATGAGGCGGCAGCAGCAAGATCTATGCTTCAAATCACGTATCCGGTATGGACACTGAGGCTTCAACGCAAGAGGTTGTAGTTGAGCAGGACACTGACGGAGCATTGGCACAGATGGAAAATGGAATTGTGAAACGATGGGACGATATGCAGCACCTCTGGGACTACACATTCTTCGAGAAGATGAAGATTGATCCAAGTGGCCGCAAGATCCTCCTCACCGAACCGCCGATGAATCCGCTCAAGAACCGCGAACAGATGTGTGAGGTTATGTTTGAGCGCTACAACTTTGGTGGTGTATACGTCGCCATTCAAGCAGTCCTGGCTCTTTATGCGCAAGGACTGTCCTCAGGCGTCGTGGTGGATTCAGGAGACGGTGTGACACACATTGTCCCGGTGTACGAGAGCACAGTGCTGAACCACCTTACCCGGAGACTGGATGTCGCTGGACGAGACGTCACGCGGAACCTGATCTCTCTTCTTCTGCGTCGAGGCTACGCACTCAACCGAACGGCTGACTTTGAGACTGTACGCGCGATCAAGGAGAAGCTTTGCTATGTCTCCTACGACCTCGCGCTTGACCAGCGACTAAGCGAGGACACAACTGTACTTGTCGAATCCTACACTCTACCTGACGGTCGAGTGATCCGAGTGGGCAGCGAGCGCTTCGAGGCACCAGAGTGTCTGTTTCAGCCTCATCTAGTTGACGTGGAACAACCTGGCATCGCTGAATTCCTCTTCAACACCATCCAAGCCGCCGACGTGGACATCAGATCATCTCTCTACAAGGCAATCGTGCTGTCTGGAGGAAGCAGCATGTACCCCGGACTACCTTCACGCATGGAGAAGGAGATCAAGCAACTGTGGCTGACGAAGGTACTCAATGGCAACCCAGAGCGACTCAACAAATTCAAGGTCCGGATAGAAGACCCACCTCGAAGAAGGCACATGGTCTTCCTGGGAGGTGCCGTGCTTGCGAATATCATGTCCAACAATGAGCACATGTGGGTCTCGAAGCAGGAGTGGCAAGAACAGGGATCGAGGGCTTTGAGCAAGCTGGGTGCCAGTTGATCACAGGGAGGCAAGACTCCGATTACATCTCAACACATGCTGGCATCCCACACGCGCAAGCATGGCGTCGAACAGACGATTACGTTCAAGTGGCTCGAGCCAACATGGATTAGCCTCGAGCGCGAGGACATGTGCATACGGCGAATGCTAGCCTCGTGGGATGACAGGGCAGAGGGCCTAGAACAGCATTGATGCAGAGAGCTAAAAAAGTTCCAATCCAAAGTTCAATAAGTCGCTTTGAAATCAGACCCATGACATTGAAATTCAGCTACAAACAGAACCCACTTGCAATTTGGTATCATCTGAATAAGTACGCTAGAAAGCCAACGCCTGCATGCAATCATCGTTCGGGGATCCGCGCTTTCAACCCTGGATTCCCAGGACTTGCTCCAGCTCCTTGATCTCCGAGTGATCTGCCGTATTCCTCATCCGATGGACGAACTTCAGCTGTCCGCCTTCGAATAGCCACTCGCCTCCGTTCTGGCTGGCCGGGCCGCCTTTCAAGCCCTTCAAGCCGGACATGACGACGTTCTTGAAGGAGGACGTCACAATGGAGAAGAAGGACATTGTGATGTCTTTTGACGGACGGGAAGAGTCAGCATCTGCTGGCAACTGTGGCGCGGGGGAAGCAAAAGGAAAACCCAAAGGGGAAAGGGGAGAGCGCTGAGAGCGACGTACAATCGGGTTGCTTGGGAGGCTGCCTGAGAGTCACGAGCATGTCTAGTTTCGCGTAGAGATTCCGGGAAGGGTCGGCGTAGATGGGGAAGGGACAATGGGTGCGGGTCTTGTAGTCTGCAATGCACACGGGATCTCCACAGCCGATGAGGGTGAGGGTTGTTGGGGGGGAGGTCTGCGAGAGGGTTGCTGGAGGGAGTTGTCCCGCGAGGGCGCGGACGTATTCCTCACAGGACTTTTTTTGATTGGCGGGCAGAGTCAGCAGCTGAATGGCGTTGTTGTTGTTGTGGTGGTAGTTGGAAGATACTGGGAGAGAAGGGGGGGGGGGGAAGCGTACGTACACCGCAGAAGAAGTGGCGGATGAAGATGATGAGTTGGCGTTCGTGGGCGGGCTTGTCGGCGTAGAGGGTTTTGAAGGCTACTTCGTTGCCGTTCTCGTCCTTGATGGGCAGTTCGCCTGCTTCCGCGAGGGTCTTGGGGTCTGGGAGCTGGCGGTGGGATTCCTCTGATTTCTCGGTGCCGTTAGGGGCGCTCATGGTTGGAAGCCTCGCGTCTGATAGTGTCGCGTGAGATTTTATTGAATTGAGAGGAGAATGGAAGAGGGCAGCAGTTAGGAGTCGCGGATGCTAGACGCGAGATGTGAAGAGTACGTGTAAGGTACTTGACTGGACGTTATGCGGGCCGGGTATAAGCGTTTCCGGCATGTGATGTCGATGGTCCAAGAGAGCTTGAAAGGCGCTCAATATGACCAAGTCTCCAACGTATCCGATGTTGAAGATGGCGGTGGAGGTGGAAGTGATGATGAGTGAATGAGGTCGAGGCGGCGGGTGGTCCCGCCATTGAACCCTGCAGACGGCTACCGGAAGTATCGCTGGAGTCATCATCCACTGGGCTGACAACTTTTGGGCCCGCAACTCACACTTGTGACTTCTATTGACTCACTCACGACAAAGCCAACGACCCTGTTTCCACACCAATCTCTGCACTTCCACTCCGCGACTCGCCAATCGGCCAATCGCCCAATTCTGTCTAGTACACTGGCCTTGCAAAGCACTCCATCGATTGAGAGACCGAATAGGACCCCACTACCGATTGCTTCGCCAAAACAGCAATCATGGAGGGGATCAAGAAGGCATTCGCTCGAGCAAAGAGCGAGGGAAGGCCTGCTCTGGTGACTTACACCACTGCGGGCTTCCCAACCATCTCAGAGACTCCCGAGATCCTGCTGTCGATGGAAGCTGGCGGCGCCGACATCATTGAACTCGGAACGCCTTTTACAGACCCCATTGCAGACGGCCCCACGATTCAAACCGCCAACACCCAAGCATTGGCAAACGGAACGACCACCACAACATGTCTCAACATTGTCAAAGAGGCGCGAAGCAAGGGTTTGAAGGCACCCGTGCTGTTGATGGGATACTACAACCCATTGCTCGCATATGGAGAAGAGCGGATGTTGCAAGATGCCAAGGCTGCTGGTGTCAATGGCTTCATCATGGTGGACCTCCCACCTGAGGAGGCCGTTCGCTTCAGACACCACTGCACAACGTACGGGCTATCATACGTACCCTTGATTGCTCCCGCGACAAGTGAGAAGCGCATGAAGCTGCTGTGTAGCATTGCGGACTCATTCATTTACGTGGTCTCAAGAATGGGTGTGACTGGTGCAACTGGAGCGTTGAGCACGGGCTTGCCGCAGCTCCTGGAGAAAGTGCACAAGTACTCGGGCGGTGTCCCTGCAGCCGTAGGTTTTGGTGTAAGTACAAGAGAGCACTTTGCGGAGGTCGGACAAGTCTCGGAGGGTGTCGTGATTGGAAGTCAGATTATCACGACGATCAAGAAGGCACCAAGTGGACAAGGAGCCAAGGCAGTAGAGGAGTATTGCCATGAGATCACTCTGAGACGCAATCCTAGGGCACCAACGAATGGAGAAACGAACGGTCACTCTATCTCTACTGCCGCGAACCCGAACGGTGATGGCAGCGGCTGGGTATCACACGCGAACGGTGAAGCTCCCAAGGACATCTCTACGGCAGACCCAACCAAGCAGCCGGCCAGCGAAAGCCATCCTGCAAACGGCACTGTGCACGTGGATGCCGTCGTAAAGGATTCGAACGGGCCCGGATTGGCCGATCAAATAGAAGCATTGAACGTCGGGGGCAAGGATGCTGAAATCATGCCGTCTCGATTCGGTGAGTTTGGCGGCCAGTACGTCCCAGAATCCCTGATGGACTGCCTGGCGGAGCTCGAGAGAGGTTTCAATGACGCGCGCAACGATCCGAAATTCTGGGAAGAGTTCAGATCATATTATCCTTACATGAGCCGGCCGTCGTCTTTGCACAAAGCAGAGCGCTTGACCAGTCACGTACGGCAATCGTCCAAGCAGGGCCATGGTGCCAACATCTATTTGAAGCGCGAGGACCTCAACCATACCGGTTCACATAAGATCAACAACGCCATCGGCCAAATACTGGTAGCACGACGATTGGGAAAGACCGAAATCATCGCGGAGACGGGCGCAGGCCAACACGGAGTAGCCACTGCAACGGTCTGCGCAAGATTTGGCATGAAGTGCACAGTGTACATGGGCGCAGAGGATGTGAGGAGACAAGCGCTCAATGTCTTCCGTATGAAGCTGCTTGGCGCTTCGGTGGTGGCAGTGGAAGCCGGCTCACGAACACTCCGCGACGCCGTCAACGAAGCATTGCGCAAATGGGTAGAGAAGCTTGACACAACGCACTACATCATCGGCTCTGCTATCGGTCCTCACCCTTTCCCTACTATGGTGCGGACATTCCAAAGTGTCATTGGCAGCGAAACGAAGCAGCAGATGCAAGAGTTGACCGGGCGACTACCTGATGCTGTGGTTGCTTGCGTCGGCGGTGGCAGCAATGCCGTTGGCATGTTCCATCCATTCTCACAAGACCCGAGCGTCCAGCTCCTCGGCGTGGAAGCCGGTGGGGATGGTGTTGATACCAATCGACATAGCGCTACGCTGACGGGAGGGAAGCCAGGCGTCCTCCACGGCGTGCGAACATATATTCTGCAGAGCGCAGAAGGCCAGATTAACGACACGCATTCCATCTCTGCTGGGTTGGATTACCCTGGTGTCGGACCGGAGCTCTCGGGCTGGAAGGACAGCTCCCGAGCCAAGTTTATCGCTGCAACCGACGCGGAAGCGTTCATTGGCTTCAGGACTTTGTCTGAGCTGGAAGGCATCATTCCTGCGCTGGAGACCAGCCATGCCATCTTCGGGACCATGGAGCTCGCAAAGACGATGAGGGAAGATGAGAACGTGGTCATTTGCTTGTCCGGCAGAGGCGACAAGGACGTGCAGTCGGTGGCGGAGGAGCTTCCTGTCATTGGACCGAAGATTGGCTGGGACTTGAGGTTCTAAGCTGAAGGCGCTCGATAACGTTTTTGCAACGCTGCTCTCTTGGATTGGATTGTACGGAAAAGCCTGGCGTCAATCCGAAACTGATGTATAATGCTCGATGACGTTTCTTGTCGTTCATTCTAACCCAACTTTCTACAGACTATGAATAGATTGCCGTGCGAACGGCCTTGTTCACATGAACACTTTTTTTGGACATGGATGAAAATACTGGAGGTGAAGTGGAAGCCAAGCGGGTATTCGTGATAAGCTCTCTCCTTGGAGAAGTGGATTTATATTACAACGCTAAGTTATAAAATTGGAAGTCCCGTCCGCTCGAAGCCCCTGTGCTCTCAACCCAACAAAGCTCAAACAAACATGGCCCAAGGCTGCCTCCTGCTCATCATGCTACTCATACAAAAAACCCCTTTCGTAAACTCGTGGAAACTGAAACACCCTCTCCTGTGCTGCTCAGGCCTGTTCTTCTCCAACGTCTCTCCCCTGTGATGTGCTCCGATCCGATCCGATCTAGCACGATTCGCCGGGCACGCCACACCTCCCCACCCAGCCCGTGTGCGTCGGCAGCACGCTCTGCGTCGTCGTGGCCGGCGCGGCCTCGGGAGTCGTCATCAGAATCGTTGTGGACGTGGACGTGGAAGTCGAGGCGAGCCAGGTGGAATCCGAAGGGATTGCCGAGGGGGTGAGGTTCTGGGCGAGGCGGGAGAGCTCGGCTGCGATGCTGGAGCGGGCGGCTTGCTCTGCGGCGTTGGGGGGTGGAGAAGGTGTCACTGTCACTGCGGAGAGGGTCGTGGGTGGCGAGGGAGCGATGGCCCCGCCGCCGCCGGCTGCGAGGGTTGTGGTGGAGGTGACGGTGACGGTCGGGGTTTCCGGGGGGGATTGGGTGACGACGGCGGTGACGGTGGATGTTTGGGGTGTGCTTGTCGATGGGGACGCAGAGAGGGTCTGGAAGACCGTGTGGGTGACGGTTGCCGGGGACGAAGATGTCGAGGTCGTGGAAGCGGAGAGGGTGGTGTAGATTGTGACTGTCGTCTCGACGTCTCGCGTCTGGAGGGATGTCTGCGTTAGGGTCTCAGTCTCTGGTGGATGTGTCGAGCGGTGGGTGGTGGTGGTCGTTGTGACACTTACCTGGCCATTGCCCTCTGCGGACTTGTTGCGAGTGAGGTAGAAACCGAGACCAGTGCCAATGGACGCCGCGAAGCAGAGAATGATGAGGGCCAAAAGTGCCCAGTACAGCCCTGACCGTCGCTTGTCACGCTTGGCCGGCTCGTCGTACTGGAGGGGCTCTCGATTGCCTGTCTGGCCTTGCAGTTCGGGAAACCGTCGCATCTCGTCGTTCACGGCTTCGGTGTACCGCGGGGGAAATGCTCCTTGATGTGCGACGTAGGAATCGTGCGGTTGTTGGACGGAAGCAAAAGAGTCTCGGACGCCCGCGCCCTTCTCGACATCGGAATGGGAAGACATGTTGTGGTGGTTGTGTGAGGGCCGCGTAGACTGCAGGTGGCTCGTTACTGCGTCGAGAGTAGTCGGGAGAGTCGTTTCTAGCTGCTGCTTGAGTATGTTGAAAGGCTCTTGTGTTGGGTCTTCAATTACGCTGTGTGGAGGGTTGGATGAAGAAGAGGTGGTTTCGAAACTCGGAAGAGAAAACGAAATGCATTTTTGACAGGGTGATGGAAGACAGGCTTATTGAGAGGTGAGAATACATTGTGTTGTTGGCGAGTGACTGGTTTCTCTCAATAAGAATGGCCTTGTGTGTTGTTGGCTCAATAAAGAAGCAGCGGGTCAATAGAGCTCCATAACGATCACGTGACGCATATATTCACTTCCCGAGGCGAACTTGACGTTGGAGATATTGAGTCTCTGGGATGGCCATCGCGAGGTTCTATGATGAAAGAGTTAGCTGGAGAGGTCTTGAAAGACACGGCTTATCGCTCTCTTGTGCTACTCCCGTTGATCCAGACGCCGTGCTTGAGGTATCGAGCGCTCGGGCGACCTTCATGTTGGGAGGCCAACTTTCCATACAGCCTTGGTCAGCACGTGTCTGAGGTGCGTACCTCATGGCGCACTCCAGGTGCTGCTCGGAGCCGTAGCCAACGCTTGGGAGGTTGAATCAGAAGCAAAGCAGACTCCAAGGGTAATAAAATAATCCTGGGGTGTTTTGGGCTTGGCATTGGACTGGCGGTATAATCACGTGCCGACATGTCGCGACTCGCTAAAAAGATCTAATTCTGGAGCACGGCGAGAGCGGGAAGGACAAGCTCGAAAGCTTAGTCGTCCAGGTTGTTATTGGCTACGGCGATGGCGAAGAAGCGGTCAGATATTAGGCCTGAAACTGCGACGACTGCCGATGGCCGATGAGCTGTTCACACGAAATAACAACACACCTGTATCCTGCCGGTATCGTGTGCACCAGAACACGAATCAACCCTCTTCTCCGCCGTCCCTCATGTCGCTCTACACCGCACCACTACTAGTACTACTGTACATGTAACCATGGCAGCACTGGCAGCACAGGCACAGCCAGCACCACCACAAGGAGATCCACCTGCATCTGCATCTGTATCTGCACCCACAGCACCTGCACCTGCACCTGCACCTGCACCTGCACCTGCATCTGCATCCACCGGAAGCTTAACCGACACTCTTCTAACCGCCTCTCCACCCACTTCACCTGCCACACCATCGACTCCTATCCATATCGATCGCAACCAAGCTCCTGGTATACCTGACCGTCGCAAGAGCACCCGCCCGGGCAAGGCGCTACGCGGCTCCAGGAAGAGCAGTGCCAATTCCCGCCTCTCCCTTGCAAGCATGGCCTCCGAGATGCGCATCAAAGACGGGGACGAGGACGACGACAAGCCTGTAAGATGCGCTCAGCGTTTCAGCAATGAAACGACCCGTTCCCTCCGACCACCCCCATTGACCTGTTGCCTTGTAGGAAGATTTCGCAGACGCTGCGTCAACCCAGCCGCCGTCATCTGCGGAACCCGAGCGCAAGCATGACGACAAACCTGCATCCGTGAAGGACGAGGGGGAAGAGCACGCAGCTGATGGAGCAGGATTGGGGATAGTGGGTGCTGGCGGAAACATCCAGAGCACCATGGCCAAGGACAATGAGGAGCATGTCAGCAAAAGCCAAGATTCCGCACAAATGCCCACCATTGAAGACAGCGACGAGTCTGCGGTCCAGACAGACGGCGCGACCTCGCAACCCGCACATTCGCGCCTCACCACTCTCGATGACACCCCCGACCTGCCACCGCCCACATCCCCGCCCTCCGCCTCCCGAGACCGCAGCGTATCCCCTGGTAAAGGGTCTCGTTCCCAGTCACCCGTGCGAATCATGCAGCCACCGCCGTCCACTACCGAGCGAGCGCAGAACCTGGAACAGAAGAATGGGAACGAACGAGTCCCTTCGCCTCGCGAGGCTCTAGCACGCAAAGCATCAAGTGGCTTCGGAGCTCTACTTGGCAGGATGGGCAGCATCAGGAAACCAGCCAAATCACCTCCGGCGCCGCGACAAGAACGCAGGACTAGCGAGAGACGTGGCACTGCTGCCTCAGCGGCGTCTGTGGATGGCAATGGGCTCACAAACAGCAGCCAGAGTCCCAAACCCAGCCTCCAGGATCAATTCACTCATCTGCGAAGGCAGGAAGAATTCAGTGTACACGATGCCAATGGACAGGCCGGTGACGAGGAGCAGACCAGGAGTGAGAGGGCACAAAGCGATGCGGATTCACGGTCGCCAGCGGGTCTGACTCGGGAAGGCAGGTCGTCCCCCACCTCCGGAATGAAGTCACCACCGCTGAATCCGAGCCTGCCGCCCGGTACGGCGTCAGGTATATCGGCAGGACCTGCAGTCGAGCCCAAAGAGGTCAATTGGGATCTGTGGCAGCAGCTGGTGTATGAGGGTCCGGCCGTTGTTGCGAGGACCAGCGGAGAAGAATTGAACAAGGCAATCACCTCTGGCATACCTCCCGCGATAAGGGGCGTCGTTTGGCAAATTCTGGCCGAGAGCAAGAATGAAGAATTGGAGAATGTATACCGAACCTTGAAAGCTAGGGGTACGGATGCAGAACGGCGCCATGCGCCTTCACGGAGCGAATCCACGGTTGGCGTGAATGGCACATCCACCGATAAAGAAGGAGCCATCGCCTCGGATGCCTCCAGCGAGCACTCGGACAACTCTACTACGGCCAATTCAGGGGTTGCAAGTCCTCCGACGTCGATATCAGTTGATAGCACTGGACCCGAGCTCCGGGCCAAGCTCCTCGAGGAGAAGCAGAAACGCGAAGCTGCCGCCTTGCAGAAGCTGGAGAAGGCCATCAGGCGTGACATGGGATCGCGCACATCTTACAGCAAATACACGCAGTCGGCCGGGCTACAGGATGGTCTCTTCGGTGTCTGCAAAGCATACGCTTTGTTCGACGAAGGCGTCGGTTACGCACAAGGCATCAATTTCATCGTCATGCCTCTGCTGTTTAACTTGGACCAGGAGGAAGCATTCACACTGTTGGTCCGGCTCATGAGCAAGTACGACCTCCGCAGCATGTTCATCCCCGAGATGACGGGACTTCACCTGCGATTATATCAATTCGAACGATTGCTAGAAGAACATGAGCCGGCCGTGTACTGTCACCTCCGGCGACGAAATGTCGGACCCCAGCTGTACGCGACACAATGGTTCCTGACCTTGTTTGCTTACCGGTTCCCGTTACAGCTCGTGTTACGGATTTACGACCTAATCCTCAGCGAAGGCTTGACAGCGATCCTCAAATTTGGCATCGTCTTGATGCAGCGCAATCGCGATGCATTGCTCGAGATGAAGGACATGAGTCATTTGACAAACTTTTTAAAGGACAAATTGTTTGACGTCTACATTGATAAGTCCCCGTCCGCATCATCTCTTCTGGACTCTGGATTCTTCGGGTCGGTCTCTGGCGGTGCTGACAAGGAGCTCTACCGGGCGGATGAGATGGTGAGGGACGCCTGCAACATCAAGATCTCCGACGAGACGCTAGCGCAGTATACTGTTGAGTGGGAAGGGAACCAGCGGACGGAACGCGAGCGCGGGAACGAGCTGGAGACACTGAGGACAACGAACATTGCTCTGACGAATAGAGTCAAGGCGCTCGAGGAGCGGGTACAGCAATCCGACACCGAGCATGTGGACATAGCACAAGACCTCGTCAAATGCAAGGTGGAGAACGAGACGCTGCATGACGAGAACGAAGGGCTCAAATTGAAGGTCACAGAGCTGCAGAAGATGGTGGATGCACAGCCCGCGGAGGTCGAGGAGAAGCTGAAGGAGGAAATGGATCGGATTATGCAGCGGAACATCGAGGTCCAGAACGAGAATCGCGCGGTCAAGGAGGAGATGGACGAAATGGAACATGAATTGGTGAATGCCAAGATGGCACATGCACAGGTGGCGTACTCTCCATTGCGACTTGACGCTGACACGATGCTGACAATGATCGCAGACTCAAGCGGATTACGAGACGATCAAGCAGAAGTGGACGAGCTTGCAGGCATTGCTCAACGACAAGGCGTAGAGATTGTCCATGGAAATGTTTCCACTCATATGGGACCCGCATTTTTCCAGGAGTTGACTGGGAGAAATGTTGCATTTGAGCCTGATGGGGCTCCGGAATTATTGTTCACGGCCGGAGAGTGAGGCGTTTGTCGGCGATGAGGCTGGCGGAACGGCTGGCCGGTCGACTGCCGTTGTTAATCTGGACCGGCAACGGATGCTAATGACAAAGTCTGTACAGTGTCATTGATAGCAGGAATGCTAGACTACTTTCATAAAGTGTTCACCTCCCATCATTCCACGATTGATGTCCACTTCATTCGAGGTCAGTCTGCACTACGGGAACATGTTTGCCGCAAGGTGTAGTGTGACAAGAGGCTTGTGCTTGTTTCAAATCCGTCAATGCGATGACAGCAAGGGATGCCAACACTGGCCGGCCATCCAAGCGTGGAAGAATGCATTGCCTCCGCGACAGGTCGCAAGGTGGTTTTCCATTGATGAAGCGAGCGAGAAACGTATATCATGGTTCGACCTGATATCCATCCATCGTAGCCGGATCATTGCCGCTTCGGCCAGAACCTCTCGATGAATTCCACGCCCTCCTTCACCCACGTCGTCGTCTCCAATCCCGCCTGCTGCCCATTCGCCCCGAGCAGGTCAAACCCATGCTCTTCCCCCTCCACAAACGACGTATGCACACTCGCCTTGCCCCCCTTCAGCTTCTCCACCAACTTCTTCGACCCCTCAATCGGCACCGCACTATCCCTCTCCCCATGCAGAACCCAGATCGGCGTCTCGTAGGCAACCCCATCCAGCATCTCCAACGGATAGAGTTCCCTCTCGCGCCCGAAGAAGCGCGCATACAGCCCTTGCTGGAACATGGTGATGGTGCGCTGCTGCGCCGCCTCGTCGGAGGGCAGGCTGCGACTACTGACGACCTCGTCGCCCTTGAGACTCGCCACGTACGCGTGGAATTCCGCCGCGTCGTACTGCGGGCACCCGAAGATCTGCTTGTGGTAGTGCTGCGTGTAGTGCCCGTCGCGCAGGTCGATCATGGCGTACTGCGCTATCACCGCCGCGAACCTGCCCGCGGGCTGCGTGAGCGCCGACTGTATCGCCAGCCAGCCCCCGGCGCTCTCCCCGCTCACCAGGACGGACGTGAGATCGGGTTCAACGCCCTCCGGGAGCGCGGCCGCCAAATTGGAAGCCGGCGCGAAGAGCCAGGTATAGAAATCCTTGAGGTCCTGCAGAATCTCCATCCCGTTGGCCTCGGGCGCGAGGCGATAGTCGACCGTGATGCCGATGGCGTTGTGTTTCTTGTACAGCTCCAGGATGAAAGACGCATACCAGTCCCCGTAGAGTCGGTGGCCCGTCCCAAAGCCGCCGCCATGCCAGCGGATCGCCACGGGGTATCTGCCCGGTTTGTGGGCGATGTGCGTGGGCAGGAGGATGGTGGCCGGGATGGGGATGCCGTGGACCGTCTTGTACTGGATGTCCGTGAGGAGGAAGTCTTTGAATTTGGGATGGATGGAAGCTCCCGGTGTGGATTTGAGCATGACGGGCATGTTTGTCTTTGGAGAGAGAGAGAGAGAGCTTCTCCAGTGGAGGTCTAGACTCTCTCGATGGTGGTGGTGTGAGCCTTGGAGTCGAGATTCTTGCTCGTGGAGGTAATTCCCGGTTCCTATGTTGGTATTGTCGCTGCAATAATTTTTTATATCGGCAAGTAGTGAGGCCCGTTGGTTAATGGCAACAAGTGAGGGGGGCATTATTGAAGACATCCGAACCAGCCTAGCAGGCAGGCAGCAGGCAGCAGGCAAGATCCGCTAGCAGCTACAGGGGGAGTCTCAAACTACCTCCAAAATGGGACATGCAGTGCGAGCTAAAGACAACCACATGGGCTCAGGCTCGACCTCCGAAACCCTACCCAAGGCCTGGCCGAGCCTTACAAATCGACCGCGCTCGCCCAACTGCAGGGATTGAAAAGGTGTCGTTACGGCATATTCTCATCTAATCCGTCATCCCAAGCAAGTCAAAGACCCGGTCTCCAACCCAACTTCAACTTCAACTCCAAGTGAAGCGTATACTGTCCAACCTCAAGATTATGGGCTAACTACGCTCTCACGAGGCCCACGCGCTGTCCAGACTTGATACCAACCCATCCTCTCCTGTCTCTTCCTGTTCTACCCCTGCCTAGCCAGTTGTACTTCAGCGCTCCTGTGAGGCGCTCGATATTACCTTGCGCCACATCGCCAGTCTGGCACGAAGCGAGCACGTAGAGGCACTGCAGCATTCTAGCCACCGTCTCGGTGACCTGCGCAGGGTCTGCGATGGGCACAGGTGACGACTGGGGCTGGCTCGTAGCGCTGAAGCCTCCCGGACCAGAGTTCAGCGGCGAGGTTATGTGAGGCATGCTTGTGCCAAAGCTGCCGGCTGATGTGTTGGATGTCGCTCTGCTTCGACTCGCCAGACTCATAGCGCCTCCGGACGATGTGCTCGCGGCATCCAACAGGGTCGAAGCTTGCGAATTGAAGCTAGCTAGGCGCGGGCTAAGACTTCCCGCTGTACCAGGTCGCTCGGCACCCGTCGTTGCGGGATCACTCCTGGCGTGCTCTCGACCTTTGGACGCAGTATCAGAAGCAGAGGCTGGATTGTTGAAGCTGTCGAGGGACAGTCTGCTGAAAATGTGCATCAACACCTCGTGCTTCGGCAGTATCACCGTATCCCGGAATGCAATGAGCGTGATTCTCCTCATCTCAAGCTCGTCAGAAAGATGCATCGCTTTGCTGCTGCCGCCACCAGCAGACGCCGGCCGTTCGTCATGTTTCAAGGACTCCGGAATTACGCCCCAGAACTCTTGCGCTTCTCGCGCTGTCATTAGGTTGCCACGACCCTGGAATTCCAGCTCCAAAGGTAGGAACACGGCCTGGAGAAAAGGCAGAATTGCACCATAGACGCCAATCCACATCTCGACCAGATTCGTGACTAGTCTGTCGTCTGGAATTCCTCTTAGTGTTTGCGCAAGAGAAACGAATCCTGTCTGTAATAGCTCCCTGACGTCTTCGACTAGCACAATCGGTGACCGGCGTTGGATGCAGCGCCGTACATGGACGCTCACAAGGGCATTGAAATCCTCTATCGGTGTCCGAAGATTCTCCCCCGAGAAGAGATTCAGTAATCTCGCCTTCAGAAGCGGCCAAGCATCATCCGGCCCGATCCCAGGCAGACCCATTTGCGCACCGATGTTGCTAAAGGCTTGAGCAGATACGGGCAATGGGGTTTCGGCGGGGAGGGAGAATACGCTGGCATTCCCTGATGGCGGGCCGAGTGGATTGTCAAAGCTGCTAGGTCCAAGGAACTGATCGGCTGTCCCCCCTGAAGTATTGGATGTTACTTGCGTCAAGTTCAGAGTTGCTGCAGCCGCTGCGGCTTTCTCTTCCTTCTTCTTCTCTCGTAATGCTCGGCCGCCGTGTCTCAGATCGAACCCAGACATTGACTTGGCAAAAGTGCTCTGCGCGGGAGAGTCCGGTGTGAATGAATACAGAGGCGCAGGCTTGTCCGGATTCGTTGCCTGTGAGTTGGAATGCGCTGACGACAGCGGTAGTTGGGCAGGTTCATCTCGCAATTTGTGCTTCTGCCGCGACAAGAAGTGATGCCTCTTTTCCTTGTCCTTCTCGGAGATCATGGGAACCAGAGTAGAGGTAGACGCATTGGCCGATGAATACAGAGAGCTCGCGGCGGAACTCGGGTCGATGAGGCTAGTTGTAGAGGCGTTTGCAAAGCCACTCCGTAGGAAATTGGAGGTTGTTGGCGTCTTCCCAGGAGACGGTGCACCGGGCGCCGCTTTCGCTTCTTTTTCCTTGGAGAGATTGATGGTTTTGGGCTTAAAGAGCTTCATCTTGGAGCGACTCGATTTTGGCTCCTTGTCGGGTGGCGGGCCAAGAGGCAGCATATTCGGCGGAGGAGGCGCATTTGGTGAAGGCAGTGGAGTTCTTCCATTGGGGAAGGCTGCGTTCGCGGCACTTGTAGCGGCGAGTCTGTTGGCACCTACGGTCCCGTTGCTGTAAGTGAGTCCCGGAATCGACGACATCTGAGGACTCTGGTTGTCACTTGGCCGCCGGCTGCGCGCGGGCCCTCCAGTATTGATCGGAGCCAGACCGGGATTTGAGCGTTTGCGCTCATTGATCTCGCGCGAGGGAGGCGAAACATGGTGCATGGCAGCCTGGGCCGCAATCTGCGACGCGGACAGGCTGTTGCTATTCGGAGTCGCGTGTGGAAGAGAAGGTTCGAAGAATCCCTGGCTGTGCTGTCTCGCGCGGTGACCAAATTGCTGGCCTGGCATTCCCGGGGATGCGGTCCGTGTGGTAATATCTGCGGAGCCTCGAGTCGCATGTCGAGGGACATTTTGGAGCGTGCTGGTGCTCTGCGATGGTGTGAGACCTCCAGCGGTGGCCGGACGGACGGGAGGCTGCTGTTGCAAGTAGGGAGAGCGCTTATTATTATTCACGGATGGCTGAATGGACTCGTTGGAGGCGTTGGAAAGGCTGGACTCGCTGCGCATCGAAGTCTGTGAAAGTGACGACTGCGAGCGGTTTCCTGAGGGCGATCGTGGTCTTGGAGGGGGCCGCAGCGGGAGGTCCATGTTGTCGTGCTACGAGGGGCGATATGTACCGGATGCCCGGCATGTCATGCGAGTGCCCGTACCGGTGCCAGTGTCAGTGGCAGTAGTGAGTATCCAGTCGATGTCGCGCCCAGAATGGCTTGCACGGGTGTACGGCGCCAAGATGAACCGGTGCTGCTATGGTATATGTGATGGTAAAGGAGAGGTGAGAGGGGACGGGAGATTATTCGGTTTCGAACGCGGGCAGGGCATCACCTCGTAAGGCTGATGAAACAAGCTCATGCGCTAAGGGCCGCGGGACGAGGCGCACAAGCCACTCCCGTTTAGATCCGATCGCGGGGCACAGATTCGCGAGAGAACTTCAAGGGCGTGGTGAGTGAATGACTGGCTCCAAAACAAAATTCTATCATGTGATGAGGAGTCGATCGGATTGTCATGCTACGTACGGCTATTCTGCGCTCCCCATCGGAAGATCAATGAGCGACATCGTGAAGGAAGGTATGTACGGTCAGGTTCTACTGTGCCCCCATCGCCTCTGCACGCACATGTACACCTGCGAAGACGAGCAACAGATTTCCGCTCGGTCCCGGAGGACCGTATGGAGTGAACCAACCCACTATCCAGGGGACAGGGATGCCAAATGAACAACCGCACACGGCACGCCTCCTTGCAACGCTCGTTATCAGTCAGCACGGAATCTCCTTCAAGACTCAGTCTCGCGCATAGCAGCAGAGAAGGTCTGAAGACGAGAAACGGCGAAAGAGCGGCCATCCCCGAGAAAGTCACTCTCCGAAGATCATGAAACCAACTCATGCCACGCACCTGAAGCGTGGCAACACATGTCCGGCTCGTGCTTCACGCTCGCTGGTAGTGCGCAGTGCGTGTCCGCGACGCCTCAAACCCTTGCGAGTACTGCATCTTTCCGAAGACCCGGGGCAAGCCTCGCGGGACATCTCAAGTACCAGTCTCGACAAGTTGAGGTCAGAAGCGGACGTATCTACGCACAGCAGGAGACATGAAGGAGGGGAGCGGGATGGGTGGGGGCTCGAGGTCGACTAACCAAAGGAAATGCAACGCCTTCTCTTTCATCTCAAGCAACCAAAATCTCCAAGAAAGCTCATGTTCGTCCAACCATGGGTATCATAAGAATCCAGATCCTGGTGAGGATGTAAAGAAGGGGTTTCTCAACGCTGCTTAAAAATGACAGGTGCAGCGCACAACGCAAGAACGCTCACAAATGAAGCTCAATTTGCGCAAATGCCAGCCGAAGCTGCATGATGCGCCCGTGTCTGCGCAGAGCAGCAAGACACAGAGACCGGAGTCACTCCTCGGCCTGAGCGTATTTAAAGTCTCGTCTACAGTCGCTGAACCAAGACGCGTGATCATACGGTTGACACAGAGCCCTTCCAGCCAACTGGCCGATCGGACAGGAAGGAGAGCGGTCAGATGTGTGACTGACACCGACTCATGACAGCGGGTCAACGTCTTGGATCAGCGAACGGATCATGTCGCGGATCCTTGATTTCATTCGCAGTCAGGAATGGGTTCGGTTGTGTAGGTGGCGACGTTGGTGACGTGATTGCGTAGTCACCATGGCTTGAAGCTCGGAGGTGTGTTGGACGGCGGATAGCGGAATCAACGTTCTGGCCATTGACAGTGCCCATCTTCTCATTCACCCGTGGGCTAAAGCCTGTGTGCATGACGGGCGAAGTAGCGCTGTTGACTTCGAAAGTTGGGATTGGGGCTGGCGTAAGAGTGTAGGAGTGACCATTGTACTTGTTTCCGGCATGAATGCCAGGTTGCGCGATCCCGGTCGCTTGCTCGTAGGTAGGAACTTGATGGAGCTCATACTTCTCAACCGGGGGAGACCGGCGACTGGGAACGCTTGGTCCTGAATATACGCCAGCATCGCCACTTCTGTATAGCATGGAGAATGCTCTGCCAAAACCGATGAGGGCAATGATGACCCAAATCAATAAAACGCATGTCGATAGGATGGCCTCTTGGCGGATTCCCGCAGCAAGAGCTCGGAAGACATGGTCCACGGCGTCAGTGATTGCATCGGTAGCCGTGCCATTGGGTCCGGTGGCCAGAATGTCGGTGGAAGAGCCGGAGACTTTCTGAACAGTGCCCAGTGAGAATGTATCGTTCGGAAGCATGGGGATATCGATGTGAGCGTGATCGCTCACCCAGGTAAGCCCGTTCTCGATGCCTTTGATCTTCAAAAGCACCAAGCAATGGAGTACTTCCGTCACAGGGTCGTAAAGGACGGTGCCACCAAATGTCGTATTGACGGCTTTCATCATCTCGTCTACAAACACGTTGAGTGTGTTATTGATCGCCCCGGTAGTGGTGTTGACCCATCCGAAGACATCATCATTGATCTTGGTGTTTGTCTCATTGATGATGTGATTCGTGCCAACAGCCCACTGTTCGCTAGCGTTGTTCAACGAGTTGATGACTTTGTCGGTAAAGCCAATGATCTGGTTCTCCAAGGCAGGCACTTCCTTTTCCAGCGCCTTGAGCAGGATGTATTGACAAAGTGCGCCGAGGAGGCCAGCGATCGCGAGTGAAAGCACGAAGAGAGCGGGAACAGTCGTCGCGTATGCAATACTCCAACGGACTAGAGCGCGGCGACGAAGCGAAGAGAGTTTGCTTGCCACCCATAGTCCAAAGCCAGCAGTATACGGTCGAGAGACGATGTACACTGCGTCTAGTGGATCATGCGCTTTGCTCCTGATAGTCTGTGCTCTCTCTTGCATTGTTCGCCAACGGCGAATCTCGCGATAGCCCATGGGGATCATGGCCAGCACTGCCAAGGTAATTGTGACGCCGAAAAAGATCTTCTTCGCCAGCTGCTCAATGTGTATGAGGGCGTCGAAGAAGTCATTGACTCCGTCGTCGTCGGAGCAGAATGTGAGCTGCTCCTTGGCAGGAACTGGAAATACCGAGCCGTTCATGGTGTACTTTGGTAAGCTCTCGTTCAGCAGCTTCTTGACCTCCTCGAATGGAAACTTGATGGCAAAATTCGTGAGATTCTGAACCTGGTCAAAGGTCGGAATCGAAGAATTAAGCTTTTCGAGACCCTGATCGTAGTCGCTAGGGAGCTTGAGGCCATTGAGGCTGCTGATCTCGCTTGTCAGATCGATTGTCGGCGGCTTCGTGTCTTTACCAGTGAGAAAGTCTCCAATCTTGTCGATGTCGGCGATGAAGCCATTCATGGCCTTTTGAAAGTCGGTTGCGACAGAGCTGAGGTCCTTGCCGACGTCTTTGACGGTGGAGTTGAGAAAGTCCCCGACGTCTTCGGCGACAGACACGGCGACGTGTAGGCTGCCGCCGATCGCGAAGGTGAAGAGGCAGAGGTAGGTCGAAGTCAGCAGGTTGATGATGAAGAGCACGATCTCCTCAACGCCAGTAACGGTGAGGATGAGCATTTCCATAAGGCCGTTGATGGCCTTCTCAATGCTCTTGGCGGTGAGTTCGTTGATTCCTTGGCTCATGTAGTGTGGCATCGACGCCATTGCAGAGCCCACATTCTCCACGGAAGTGCAGGCACTCAAGGCCTGCTTTCTCGCCGTTCCGAGGTTGTCGTCCACGCTTGCAATCGCGAAGAGGGTCCGAACGAGTACGAGCAAAAGAAGGATGGTCCAGCGATTGATCCAGGTCTGCGAGAGTCTAGCTCGAAGACCGAGGTAAGGTGTCAGGTATGGTTCATTTTGTGAGGGGGGTCGTGATGCATCCTGCGCGGCGTAGTAGTCGCGCGTCTCATGGCCGCCAGCGGAAGGAGACGGAGGCGCGGGATTTGGGTATTGCTGTTGATTCTCTGAGGGTGCCATGTCGACTGCTGCTGAAAGTCGCGGACGGCCTGTGGGTGATTTCTTAGTGTCTGTTCAAGTGGCGCTTTCCAGAAGGGCCCGAGTCGCGGTGAAGCAGAAATTGGTATGTAAGTGCTGGCGTGAACGCAGCGTGATGTGCAGTGTGTTGTTCGCAGTGAGGGAGATTATTCTTATTGCCGAAAGCAAGCCCGCGCCTTGTGGTATGCAACGCCACGAACGCTATGCAGCAGAAGAAGGATGATGTACAAACGAAATTCGTGTCGGCGTTGGAGGGGTAAGGTCGAGGGCGAGGAGGTGGGCGTGGGCGTGGGTGGGGGGATTTGGGAGGACAATGAGCAGGACAATGAAGAAGATTGGGTACGCACCATGGTGAATCTACGAATGACCGGTCATGCGGGCATCTGGGAATCTTTGTCTGAAACACACAATGGCCGTCGAACATGGCGTCTCAGCAGTAGCCAGTTGTTGACGTCCTGCCATTCCTGGAAGGGCGCCAAGTCACGGCACGGGCCTCGTCATGCAGGCGTACGGCGCGTACAGGGCGAAACACTCGCGGCCAACGAACGAAGCGGTCGCGGCCTACAAGAGCTGGAGCACCGCCGAACGGAAGGGGAGTGATGTCGTCCTTGTTGTCGATGACGGCGGCGAGGCATTTCCGGGGCGGAGGCGTCTCCTGCAGCAGTGAGGATGCTGCCGTTGTCCAAGGTGAGCTGTGGCGGAGACGCTACGCTACTGCGGCGGTGTTGTCAAATGCTCGGGCCGGCCAAGGTCGACATCTTCGGGAATCCTCGATCGCAGTGCGGATACGATAGCGAGGAGGGAGTCGGTGGACGTCTCCATACACCGCCGCAGCGACGACAGGAGACGTCCACCCTCCGCTCTCCTCAAAGACGACGCAGGCCGGGCTTCGTGGTCTTTTTGAGCCCCCGACACGTCACGTGGCGTCTCTTGCGCGCTAGTGCTAGCTGAGCGCTAGTGCCGGCCCTAGCGTATTCCTGCCCGGTTTATGGACGCCGACCAACTCTCTTCTGCCGACCTCAGCTCTTTCTCTCCTCTCCCAATCTCCGACATATACCTGCTAGATTCCCCTTGATTCTCCATGGCTATCCCAGAATAAAGGGAGGGCACTCCAAGAGGGCTTCTTCCGACATTCCACAGCCTGCCTTGAAGGTCATGATTCCTCAGGCTGGTCATACCGGTGATGTCACTGCGACCAGGACCTCTTCCAGCCATCACCCCGGACTGGGCTCCGAGCCGAGCGGATCATCTCGACGACATCTTGATTCCCCACTCGATTCATTCATAGCCATCATGATAAGCCGCTGACAGGAAAGTCATCTCTATCGAATATCGGCAGTTGGTCACATGTTCATGTGGCGCAAGCATTTTCACATGAAAGTGGTCCGGTGTCGGCGGCCAAAGCTTTCGCTGCCATATAGCCGCGCAGTTAAGCGTCTGTCGCTCTCTATCGACATACGGGCCTAGTAACTACACGATTACCAACAACAACCTCTCCAAGACTCGTAGTCCAAACGATCTAGCAGCCAGATTCCATATCGAACCATTGCGAGGCAAGCCTTGCGCTAGAGTTTGGGTTGCACATACCCTCAATCTACCACTTGGCCTCAACCTCCCCGAGAACATCCCGTGTACCGCTGGACAAGCCACTTCAACGCGAGACGACGAGAACCACGCAGCCAGATCACTACTCAGGCCACGCTTTGAAACGGCACGACCGTTCATAACCATATCCGACTCCATGCCCGCAGCAAAACCGCGAGCAGTGATCGAAGGCACAGGCACCGACATATCTAATCTCGGACAATAACACGTTGGGAACCCTTACACGCTATTGGTGGCCTTCACCCAGGCAAGAACAGCAGGCGCGCCTCTCCATCGCACGTGTACCTGACGCGTGACCGCGACAACGGCGAGGTCATTCAACGCATACAGCTACTGTTTAACAAAATCTCCCGTAACTCTTTTGGGCTTCATCATTATCAGCATTCTCGGCCCCCTTCAAAGGCTTCAGAGCACATCAAGTGTGGTGAGTTTTAAGAAGTCGGCAATTACACCAGCGAATGATCTCGCAAGGACGGTAAGTAGGACCGGACGGTCTTCTCTTACAGCTTTCACTTTACTTGCTTGTTTCATTTCAGCAGGCAGGCGGCGAGATGTGGCACGTCTTAGGCTTCACTTTTGTAGTCTTGACTATAACTGTGCTTTTGCATGTCTTCATCGACACTCGCAACACCCTCTACGACACGAACATCACGACCAAGCCAATGCCAGAGCTGCAGCCACTACAGCCACACTGACGCGTTACTGTACATCGGCATTGGTCAAGCGCTGATACCAAACAACACCAGGCACCGATTGACGCTTCGTGCGTTCTTCGACAATATCAACCCCTCACACCACTCAGTCAACGGAGGTAAAGAGACTGAAAGCAATCAACACAAGCTCGCCGACATGGGCCAGGGATCACCAAATGACTGACGGTGCATTTCCAACAGCTGCAAGCATACCTCCGAATAACAACGATATCCAAAACAGCAATCAATATGCATTCGTCTTCCCGGACTTGGGTTGCTCCGCACGCCGTGAAGCAGAAGACACTCACGCGCCTCAACGGCCATCGTGAGAAATTCTGTCGTAACTCCGTCGCCTGGGAGCTCAACTTCGACATTGAGAAGCATCGGCTAGAAGTCAACAAGGCCATGCAGAAGGAATTCCATAACAGGGATGCACGCATTGACAAGGAAATCGAACAGCGGAAGCAATACCTGAAGCTCGAGCCCTACTATCGATTGCCTGTCACCATCAAGCCTGCTTTCGGCGACAAGGACTTTGGCGACAACCGCTCCACTGTCTTGGCCAGAAAGACGGTCTTTAGCCATGAGTATCTTGTCCATCGCACCAACGAGGATTACCTCGGCCGCGAGGCAATAGGCTGGACCTCCATTGAGAAGGAAATCGCGGACTGGCCACCTCGAACAGAAAGCAAATACGAGGGCGACGAGCGCATTTCGACCGACAGACTGCACGGTCGGTGTCTTGGATGTCCGAGGGTGGGCGGCAACGAGACCGTCAACTGGATGCAGCGATCCATCATTCCGAGCTACTCGCTCGACGATTTCTACTACCCTGTTCCAGACGAGATGGACCTTTTCATCCGAAACCACTACATTCCTGCCCTCGAGTTCGATGACGAGAGCGGGAAGGAGGCTCTTGGTACGGAACTCATGGAGATGCTGGGCGAATGACTCGTAGCTCCAGTCGCCATCTTGTGCAGCTTTCTGCTCGGGATCCTCTCACTGCTCACTGCTTCTCTACCTCGGCTATATCTTCCGGAACCCTTTCTCTGGCTGCTGCTACGTCTTCAAGACCCGTTCTTCTCGAGCCAGATAACGGCAGGCGAAGTCTCCCGTCGCGCAGATCACAGCCATCTTCACTACAGTGCCAGTTTCGACAGCGGCTGCTTCATCCGCACGAACACGAGTGCTCTCAACGAGACCGTGCAAACAAGGCTGAGGTACGAGCTCTCCCCTGAATTTCAGAAATCACGTCGTCGCCGGTACTAATGACTCCCGCTGGACCTCCTAGCACACGCAAGGCGAAGAAAGCCAGCAGCCACAGGGACTTCCAAAACCACTCCAATCATCTGCTGCTTCTCCGCTGGCGGAGACTGACGGAAGACGACCAAGCCATCTTATCATCACGCCCACGACGTCTTCCAACCTCCCGCGACGACGACGACCGACCGACAAACAAACAAACAAACAAACGACCCAAAGGCTCCAGAGCACTGTTTCCTCAACTCGGACTCGGCAAGTTGTTTCAATTTCTGTCACATCTCCTTCGAACTTCGACTTCAACTTCAACTTCAAAAGCGAAACGGGCAACATTTCAACAAATTGCCTTGCGCTTTCACACTTGTTGATTATTTATTCCCTTCCCCTTCATCTACAACTACTAAGCGAGCTGGGAGATATTGAGCAATGCGATTTTCTCCAGAGAGACGGTCTTGAAGTATGGGACAGCAAGAAATATCCCCACACACACACACACACACACACACACACACGGGAGGAAAGCTTGCTGAGTTTCCCGGGAGAATTATTGTAACATTTATTTTCCTTCTTCTTTTTTTGAGGCGTTGTTGAAATTATGTAGTAGTATATGCTCCGAAGATAGATACCCAGGAAAGCACATTCTACTGTCACTTGTCACGGCCAAGATCTTCATTCTTCTTCTGCTTCTCTGATTTTCTCAACACGAACAAAGACATACAGTCAGCCACACTCTAAATTTCCCCCCTTTACCTTTCAATATCTTTATTACACTAACAATACCATCAACCTAAATCTTCCTCGAATGACGTGCCTGCCACCCTTCTACCAGTCCTTCATGATCGCCCTCTTCACCGTTCTCTTCCATTCGATCCCCCCTCCCTGCTGTGGTGGCGATGGAAATTGCCGGGACAGATCTTCCGCATATTGCCGCATCAGTCTGCTCTGCTCCTGGTGAAGTCGAGCCATCTCGGTATACGCCGCAATCTGCGCCTTCGTAGATTCGCCCGGTTGCGGTGCCGAAGGCAAATGCGGCAGTGGCGGCGCGAGAGGTGGCTTTGTTGCATTCAGCGGCTTGCGCTTGATGTGCTGAAGTGGTGCACCCTGGAGTGGAGGGTAGCCATTGTCTAGCACGACACTTTTGCGGTGCGGGGAGGGAGGGGACGCTGGTGCAGCCGGAGGCAGAGACGAATCCAGACGACGGGACTTACGGACCGGGCGAGCAGGTTCCTGCTCGACAGCGAAGTGTGAGCCAAGCTGCTCGACTTGCAGACCGGAGAAGTCCCGAGCACTGGCGTTCCGGAATTGTCGCCGGCGCGCCTTTTCGAGGTCCTGCTCTACTTGGCGGTCGGTAGGTCTCTTGCCTTTGTCGATACCTGCAATCGCACTGTCGTCGGCTGGCGGAGAAACGACGCGCGTGATAGGTCTGTTGTCCTGTGAAGTCCGGAGCGGCTCTGGAAGCATGGACGGATTGAAAGCGGTATACCGCTTCTGCCCGTACGCTTCTTTGCCCGGGTACTGCGTAGCACGTTTGCCCTGCTTCTGCGCATCGGCGACATACTTCTGCAGCAGAGGGCCGAGATCAGGCGAGTTTTGAGCAGGCATGCTGCCCTCCAGTGCTTGCAGCGCATTCTGCCGTGACTCCTCAGATGAGACACCTTGTCCATTGCATCGCTCGAGGTCTTGCGTGAGCCTGTTGGCGTCGAAAGGGTGCGGTCTAGCAAGATACAAAGACGAAGGTGCCAGCTCTCGGCGCTGCCTCCTCTCGCTTGGCGAAGGGGACTCTAGCACGGTGGACTCACCCTCAAGAGCAGATAGAGCATTCTGTCTTTCCAAGTCAGCTGGATTGCTCTCACCGTTGCACTGCTCGAGATCGACAGTCAGGGCGCGAGCGTCGAATGGAAGAGGTTTAGCAAGGTAGAGCGAGCGTGCCGTCGTTCGACGGTGCCCAAGTCTTCCACCGCAGGTTGGTCCCCTACTTTTGAAGACAAGCTCGTTGACTGATCTTGGCAGCTCAACTCTGTCTCGCAAGCTGCTTGGGACACCATCCAACTGATTGAGAGCCTGTGGAACGGTGAGGCCTAGAGCCGAGTTACGAACGTGGTCTCCAGCAACAGCTTCCGGTTTGACCTGGCCATTGAACTGTGCGCTTGTAGGCGTGATAGATGTGCTCGTTGATTCACGACTTGTCGTTTGCGAGGGTTGATAACTAGACCATGCAGGCTCGTAGCTATCAGAGTACGGAGTTGGTGTAATGGGAGTCAATACCTGCGGCAGAGATGGCGTTGGAATCACCGCGTTGACGACGGGATGGGAAAAGCGCAAGGCGTTGCGATGTCCACTCACTGAAAGGCTACTCCCGGACCCGTTGCGGCCATAGTGAATGGTATACGTGAACCGCCCATTCTGCGATGGCAGTGTCCTGGTGATACTAGGAGTCGCTGAATGCCGGTTCTGTGAGCTGCTCAGAGTCTCACTGCTTGCAACCTGGGGTGGTGTGGATCGAATCTCAACACGAGAAGAGCCAATGGAGAGGACTCTCGGCCCGCGTTTGCGATGAATGAGAACCTGGAAGACTGTCTTCTCCTTCAAGACATGTTTAGCCTTTCTCCAGCCGCTTCTCCACCGTCTTGGTCGCTTGCCGACGCGCATGACTTTGCTATTTTCAATGACATTGCGAGCGGTACGTACAGTGCTGCCACTCATACGGCGTGCCGACACAGCAAAATCAAAGAATTTGGAGCTTGTTGGCCGGACCTTGGGAGCCACTGTGCTTCTGCCTGCCTGCAGATTGGAAGCACGATGTGGAAGTGGCATACCGTTTGGAAGATGGGCGTATGACTCACCCAGAGGAATGGTCAATTTGAAACCTGTCGTGACGGCGGTGTGGTGTTCGTCGATGCTCTTGAGCTTTGCGTTGTATCGTCTAGGCCTGCTAGGTTTTCGGACGTTGCTGAGGGACACTGTGCTGAGCTACGAGATTTACCACGAAAGTCGCTTGCCTGAAAGGAATACGTTGGGGGGGGAAGCCAATTTTTGTTATACTCGGTCCCCAATGTCAAGTGCGATCATGTCCAACAAAGCATTTTGGACAAAGAACAAAGAAATGCTGCCGGGTTCAACAAAGGCGCTTCCTTCTCGACATTTTTCAAAGAGGGCAAGCCAAGTAACAAAGAAGAGCCTGAGGGTCATCCTACCATTGTTCTAGAACGAAGCGACGTAATGGCCGGCCAAGGCGACGCCTCGTAGCATGCTTCGTGATGCCTCTTCTCTTCGTAGCGCCTTGGAGCCAACGCTGACAAGCGAGCGCTGTGCCGTCCATAATGCCATTCAGTCCAGCTTGCCATTTACACCGAAATGCCCAGACGATGGAAGCTTGACCGCCATGAATATGCTGACCAAACGGGCGTTTCGCAGAGACTCCTGTTTTGTCCGTCACTTTGAGGCTGCTTCTGTTGCTTGCCTTGCAGATTCTGATCGAATCGCATGGCGATGGACCGGTCTGCAACCATCTCTTCAAGCTTGCGGCCACTTTCGTCCGCCATATACTGCAGATCATGCTTTTTCAACCAACATAGATCGTCTCCGTTCATCGACCAGCCCATATGCCCTGTCCAAGCCCCATGCCCGGTCGGCTTTCATTCACAGGCCTCTTAGCTACCCTACCTTGCGCCTTTACGCCCTCGACCACCTTATCCAGTCCCGTTTCTACCACCACGCCACCTACGATCATCTCGCCAAGGACGGCGTGTAGTGTCTCGAAGTTGAAGATAAGATCAAGCTCGCAAACGTTCTCGAACAGCTTGTCCAGTGCTTCAACAAAGACTTGAATCAGATCAAGCAAAGCGAGAGGCGATTCGGTGGAAGTGGAGATGAGGATGAAGTAGAGCGTGGCATAGTGTCGGTAGGTTACAAGGGAAGGCGCATCGTTGTGCTCGTTGGAGTTGGTGGAGGAGCTCGAGGCTGGGGCGAGGAGGGGTGGAAGTGGAAGGAAGTTGCAGCTTGAGTCTGGACGTGCAGAGACAAGAGTGAAGATCTCGGATATGAGGCGTTGTTGAACGGAGGTATCCTGGTGGACTGTCAGCTCTGGACGGTGGTGAGGTATGGGTGTCGGTGTACCAGTTGTGTGTAGAATTTGGTCAGACGAGGCTGACCATTGTTGTTGAAAACCAGCACCGCGTTGATCATGGTCGAGTGAGTCTGGTTTGGTTTGTTGTTTCTGGGCGGTGTTGTCTGGTGTGGGTTGCATCTACATCCAGATGCAGCTACGCACTCGGTCCGGACGTCAAGCTCTCGAGACGGATGAACCCGCGCTGGCGTGAGCTTCTTTCTCACCAATGATGTGAAGGAAGCCCAATTCGACCTGACCCGGTATCCAATCTCATCCTGTGACGGAGAGTCCTACGACGATGGTACAGATGGCGAGCCCTTGGGAAGTTAAGACGGCTTTTGACGAATCTCAGACCCACTGTGAAGCTGGCATGCTTGAAGAAACTCGCACAACCAGGATCCTCCAGTACATCGTACACACGAACTTTTCGTACAAAGCCAGTCACCATCTTGTTTCTTCTTCCACCGGAAAAGCACTGTTGCCTCTCCATTTCTACCTACTGATAGGCTGTACGTCCTCCATGAGAGGAACACATCAGCAGTCTGAACCTTTTCGTCCACAAGGTGGCTACATCTTGGACCACATCGCAGTAGTTAGGATACCTATTGCAAATCTCTTGTGTAGCTCTAGTCAATCCGCGATGTCCGCCGTCCCTTTGCACTAGGCCAGAGTTTGATCGTAGTCGTTATCGCTCTCAACCGTGAAATTGGTAGCTAGTTTGCAGAAGATCGGATGCGTTACATCCGCGGTATTGATGGCCTTCTATATCTCAAGAGAGAAATTCTCCACTTTAGTACCTCTGGAGAGCTGTGTGCCTTGGTTGCGTGATTCAATCCATGGAGCAGAGGGCGTGACCGAGACATCCGGCATATATGTAACGATTTTGGGCGCTGCGTTTCAAGAAGCCGCAAGCTATGCAAATACCCCCTAAAGCGAGCGTTGTTGTGACAGTGTAAAAGGTCACGGTGACATCGTGCGAGTAGGTGCTCTACTTTGTCCACAGTCACGCTGCTCTGGCCATGGAAGCTGCCCTAACTCGACCGGCCGGTGGAAGCATTCGGAAGAGCTATCCATGGGAGCCAAGACACTTGGTGTAAGAAGACGCTTTGATTTCCCTGTCCGGAGTATTGATGATGCAGCAGAAGCACGTCCAGGGCGCTCATGCTGAGATCAATTCGCTGAAATGGCGTGTGGTGATTCGTATGGATGCCGTGGCACAGCCATTGGGAACATGCGTGCCACCGAAGCTGGTCAACTCAAGCAGTGGTAATGCATTGTTCCGAGGCCTCAAGATGGCTGTCTCCTCGAAACAGGACTGTTGTCGCCTGCAGGTAGTTCTGGTCGATTTGGGGAATTGGTGTTCCCCATTTGCTCGTTATACCAGGCCCTGATCTGAAGTCATGACGATTCAGCTCACCGTGTTGGTTGCAATGCGTCGTATGTTCACTTACTCCGTCGAAAGGTGTCCTGCCGTCGTCCACCTGCATAAAGAGCACGCCGTATATCAGGACGAAGACAATGCTTCCCCATTGAGCCAGCTTAACCCCTTTTGTCCAGGTCGGCCGTGCCCACTTCAATTTTGATCTCCTTCTGTAGCGACGTTCAAGGCGGAATTGGTGCTTGGCGGATAGGTGCGTGAAGTCGGGAGGCCAGGTGCGTTTGCAACGGTATGGGTTCGTCTCGGCTGTGAATGGGAATTTGGATGCAATTGCTGATGTCTGAGGAGCTCTGCGAAAGAGTCCCGCGAACAGACTGCTCATCTTGGTGCTGTTGACAGATGGTCGTGCTACTGCAGTCAATGGAGAGGGAGAAGTCATGGTAGTAGGTAAGGTAGCTGCGGTGGAAGACACGAGCGGACCGAGCTCCGCTTCGAAATCTCCAGAGAGCTCATTGGAAGCAACTTGACTAGGAAGAGTCACAACTGCAAGACTCACTTCCTCCACTCCCTCACCACGTCGTTCCTTACAAGACTCTCGCCGCGGCTGCGCGGTCTTCGTACGTACAATACCCGCTTCCGTACGATCACCACAATGGCCGCCGTCGAAGCCACCAAAGAGGCCCTGGCGCCGACCCAGCAGTCCAAAGGAACCCTGAAAATCGAGAACACCGAGAAGAGAGACACCTTGATCGCGAGCGAGAAGAAGTACCAGCAAAAATGGCAGAATGAAAGAGTCTTTGAGCAAGATGCGCCCAGTCTGGAAGAGGTGCCCTTCCATTCAATTGCACCCGCCGAGCTTAGGAAGAAGCACCCCAAATACATGGTCACTATGGCCTACCCATATGTCAACGGTACGCCGCACGCTGGACACAGCTTCACGGCAAGTAAGCTGGAGTTCGCAATTGGCTGGGCAAGGATGCAGGGAAAGAGAGCTCTATATCCCCAAGGTTTCCACTGCACAGGAATGCCCATCAAGGCTTGCGCAGACAAGCTAGTCCGAGAGATCGAGATGTTCGGTCAGAACTTCGAGAACTGCCCTAAAGATTCTGTGAAGGAGAACGCTGCGCCAAATGGTGCTCCACCAGCACCAACGCAAGAGACGACCAAAGAAGACATCACCAAGTTCTCTGCAAAGAAGTCGAAAGCTGCTGCCAAGACCAACGTCGCTCTGAAGTATCAATTCCAGATCATGCTTGCTCTTGGGATTCCCGTTGAAGAAATCCACAAGTTCGCGGATGCACAGTACTGGCTTCAGTACTTCCCTCCCCTCTGGAAGCGTGACTTGAACAACATGGGCTGTCGTGTTGACTGGAGACGGTCGATGGTCACAACCGACGCCAACCCATACTATGATGCATTCGTCCGATGGCAGGTAAATCGTCTCAAAGAGCTGGGCAAAATCCGGTTCGGCAAGAGATACACTGTGTACTCGCCTAAAGACGGACAAGCATGTATGGACCACGACCGATCAAAGGGCGAGGGCGTGACGGTGCAGGAATACACGGCCTTGAAGCTCCGGGTGAAGGAGTGGGCTGATGCTGCGAAGGGCAAGATCGAGGGCAAGATCCCCGACGGTGCCAACGTTTACTTTGTGCCAGCGACCTTGAGACCGGAAACCATGTACGGCCAGAATTGCTGTTTTGTTGGTCCGAACATTACATACGGTATCTACGAAAAGGAGAAGGGCAAGGAATACTACTTTGTTGCAGAGCGCGCAGCCCGGAATATGGCCTTCCAAAACATTCTCTCCGAGTGGGGTGTCTTTCCAAAGGTCGCTGAACTGCAAGGCTCCGAGGTGGTTGGCACTCTTGTCAATGCGCCGCTATCATTCAAGAAAGGTGGCGTTTACATCTTGCCTATGGAGTCTGTAAAGCCTACCAAGGGTACTGGGGTCGTCACAAGCGTGCCGTCGGACTCGCCAGATGACTACGCTACCTGTCTGGACCTGGCAAAGAAGGCAGAGTATTACAAGATCAAGAAGGAGTGGGTAGACATGGACATTTTGCCTATCATCAAGACGCCCACTTACGGAGACCTAACCGCAAAACACCTGGTGGAGACAATGAAAATCAACTCCCCAAAAGACGCCAAGCAGCTTGCCGAGGCGAAAGATCTCGCATACAAGGAGGGCTTCTACAAGGGCGAGATGATCTATGGCGATTTTGCTGGCAAGAGTGTACAAGACGCCAAGCCACTAGTTCGACAGCAGCTGATCGATGCTGGCGACGCTTTCGCATATGCAGAGCCTGACGGAGAAGTAATCAGCCGATCAGGGGATGACTGCGTGGCCGCTCACCTGGACCAGTGGTTCATGAACTACGGCATGCCTGAAGCGTCTGGAGACGAAACATGGCAGCCCACCGTTCTGAAGCATGTGCTGAATGAGGACGGAAATGGGCTCAACACATTCTCTACCGACACCAAGAACGCCTTCGAGCAAGTCCTCAATTGGCTGGAACGATGGGCGTGCGCGAGAAGCTACGGTCTGGGCACCAAGCTGCCATGGGACCAGAGTCAGCTCGTGGAGAGCTTGTCAGACTCCACCATCTACATGTCGTACTACACCATTGCACACCTGCTACATAAGGACATCTTCGGCAAGGAGCGTGGCCCTGCAAACGTTGGCCCTGAGGAGCTTACCGACGAAATCTGGGACTGGCTCTTCTGCAGGACAGAGGAGATTCCAAAGACATCGATCAAGGAAGAAACTCTCCACCGCATGCGCCGCGAGTTCGAGTACTGGTACCCACTTGACCTGCGAGTTTCTGGCAAGGATCTGATTCAGAACCACCTCACCTTCTTCCTTTACGTACATATTGCCCTTTTCAAGCCCGAGTACTGGCCACGCGCTGTCCGAGTGAATGGCCACTTGCTGTTGAACGGCGAGAAGATGTCCAAGTCGACCGGCAATTTCCTCACGCTCGCGGACTCCATTGACAAATTCGGCGCGGATGCCACGCGTATCGCACTTGCCGATGCGGGAGACACCATGGAAGATGCGAACTTTGATGAAACGGTCGCAAATGCCAACATTCTGCGCATGTACGAGCTGCGGCAGTGGTGCGAAAGCGTCATCCAGGACGCAAGAGTGCTGAAGGAGGGCGAGACCTACGCACAAGTCAAAGATAATGAGAGGCACAAGACCAACGACTCAATTCTCCGAACTGGAGAGAAGGTCTTCTGGGACGAATTATTCGAGAATGAACTCAACGGCCTTGTCAAAGAGACCGAGGCACAATACGACAACACAAACTACAAAGCCGCCCTCAAGAGCGGACTGTACGACTTCACGGGTGCTCGCGACTTCTATCGTGAGGCCACCAAGGCCGCTGGTATTGGTATGCACTACGACCTCGTGAAGCGCTATGTGGAGCTTCAAGGACTCATGGTTACCGTCGTTGCTCCTCACTGGGCGGAACACATCTGGCTTGAGGTGCTCAAGAAGCCTGAAACTGTGCAGAATGCGGTGTTTCCCAAAGCACCGGAGCAAAAGCCTCACCTCACCGCTGCGCGTGAGTATGTCCGCAACACTAGCAGCAACATCACCTCCGCGGAGGGCGCGCAGCTCAAGAAGATGCAAAAGGGCAAGCAGACCTCATATGACCCGAAGAAAGACAAGAAGCTCTCCATCTACTGCGCTCTGAAGTACCCGAGTTGGCAAGACTCGATCATCGAAATCGTGCGGGAGAACTTCTCGAATCTCAAGGTCGACGTTGCAGGTGTGTCGAAGAAGATCGACAAGAAGGATAGCAAGCGTGCTATGCCATTTGTGCAGGGCTTGAAGAAGTCCCTCGAGAGTGGAATCTCTCCTGACACCGTGTTTGAGAGGAAGCTGGCGTTTGATGAGGTGCAGATTCTCAAGGAGATGGTGCCAGGTCTGAAGCAGACGGTGCAGAAGTGTGCTGTCATTGAATTGGTGGTCGTCGATCTCGAGGCTAAGACCGGACGGAGAGTGGGCGGGACTGACGGTGAGAGCGGTGAGGAGTTGAAGGAGCTGCCGCAAACCGCAGAGAACACGGTTCCCGGACAGCCTACCTTCTTCTTTACAAACACCGAGTAAAGCTGTCGTAGGACCTTACTTTGCCCAGGCCCGCAAGCGATGGACGGATAGACCTGTAACGACTGTTCACACGCTCATGCTAGATCAGCAATAAGACAAATGCTAATGACGTTCTGAACAAACATATGCTCGCTTCTGTTTATTGGAAAGTTCTTCTGATTTCCACTGCATCGTTCTCGGCCGACGAAGTAATCTTACAGCTCAAACACAGGCCCAACTTCCTTCCCAGGCACTCCATTCCTCCTCAAATCCGCAATATCCACCTTCCAGCCTTTCCAATCGTCCAAGCCGCGCTTGACCTCCCTGATCCTCTCGATCCTCCGTTTCGCCTCTTCTTCTTGCGCAAGCTGGAATGCTTCCGGATCAAAGCCCAATCCCTCATCGTCATCCAGCAATCCGAGCGATTCCGCCCTTTCGCGGTGCGAATGGCTCGGTCGGCCGGTGAAGGCATTGATTCCCGAAGTGATGACGTCCTGGAACGTACTCGTCTGTCGCGGGAGTGAGCCTCCTCTGCTGGCACCTGGGCTATAAGGGCCAGTATTGCTCAGGTCAACATCCTCGAGCGTAGAATCCTGATCCATGCCCGGCTGCAGTTCTGCTCTCCTGTCGCGCCAGACGCCACGCCTCAGATCGAAGTTTTCCGCCTCCAACGCGCGGATCTTGGCGTGCAATTGTCCTGTTTCTGTTTCCTCTTCTCCCAATTCGAAATCCGTAACATCTTTTACGTGAGAAGTAGGACGATGGTGTCGCTTCAATTGACCTCGGAGATCCGAAAGCTCTTTCTCCTTTGTGGAAGTGGTCTCCTTGTGCAGTTTGGTCAGGGCTTCGATCTTGCTCTCGAGGCTCTCTGCGCGCTTCGCGGCGGCTTCGAGGTTGGTGTTTGCGGTGCGGAGGTCGGATTCTAGCACCGTGATGCGCTTTGTCAGAGCTTCTGGATCTGCGGATGCGGCTTTCGTCTCGTCGCTCGGGAAGGCGATGGAGACCTTGATGGCCTCGAGTTCTTGCTTTGCGGATTCTTGAGCGGCTTCGGCTGTTCTGGCGCGCTCTTCGAGGTCTTTGGCAGTCGTGTCGCGCTCGGAAAGGGAGGACTCTAGTGTCGAAATCTGATTGCGTAGATTGGAGATGTCGAGCTCCAGGGACTCGATCGTGGACGTCTGGCTGGCAAGTTTCTCCTGAAGATCAGGCGTGGTTCCCGACTGACGGCGTGTGGAGCCCTTCGAGGCTTGCTGTGCTTGAGAAAGCTGGCGCTGCACGGATTCGAGCTCGGCGGTGAGACGATCGGCCTCTTTCGCTTTCGAACGTAGCGAGGCAATCTCACTGCTACCTTCGCGAAGGCTCTCGAGCTCTTCCTCCATCTTAGCCGATCTAGATGTATTCTCCTGCTTGAGTTCCTTGAGCGTCTTGTTCTCCGACTCCAGCTCTTCGATCCTGGCAGCTTGCTTCTTGTAAAGCTCCTCAGTACCCTGCCTGAAGGACTCTGAGCGCTGCTTGGACTGCTGTGAGACAGAAGGAGTCCTTGATTCGGCATCCTCTCCCTCTGTGGGAGCATCTCCTTCAGCCGCCTTTCCTTCTTCTTCGTCTTCTCCACCATCTTCCTTGAGCGTCTCAGCTACAGCTTCTTCTCTCGAAGCATCTGCGGGCTCATCTTCCGCGGGCTCTTCTGCTTTGGCCTCGGTATCTTTGTCGGCCTTCTTCTTGCCTCCTTTTTTGCCCTTCTTCTGCTCCTTCTTGAGCTGTTCGAATCGTTTCTTGGCCGCGGCGAGCTTCTCGGCCTTCTCCTTGTCTTCGTCGGCCATGGCTGCGTCAGTGTCTATTGATGAGGTTCGGAGGAGGTTTGGAAGTGAGGAATGGGTTAGAGTGCATTGAGGCCAGGTAGCATTGGAAGCTGGAGCTGTCACATGTCTACGGCAGTTTTCATTGAGATGTCAAGTAAATATTGATTGGATCGGAGAGAAGCATCGACGGCGCCGAGTTAAACCAGCCACCTCTCGGGCGGGACCCTGCCTCATGCAAGTCGCCAAAGGCCGACGAACGAGAGCCCGTCTGCCTTGCGGCGAGAAAGTGTAAGCCGGTCGGAGATGCTGTGAGAGCGATACGCGGGCGTGTGCTTCAGCAATTGGTAAGGGAAGGGAAGGGAAGCCGTGGGACTCCGATGCTTTCCGCCATGAAGCCGTTCACGTACGGGGCCGTCTTCACGAGATCTGACGACTTTTCCATGAAGCGCCGCAGTGCCATCCACCGACTCCACCCGTCGTCGCCGCGTGCTTCCATGATGATGGTGTCAAGGTGTCCAAGAGTGAAATTGCAGGAGATTAGCCGGGCAAGGCGCTGCGTGGTATCAGAGTTCAAACGCCGCGTGCCCCACCTGCTGAGATCATCGTTCAACGGCTCAGATCAGGGACATGCCGCGAAGTTTTTGTTGCTTTGTTTGCTCTCGCTCTGAGCTCCATCTCTGACTCTCCTCCTCTCTCCAACTACCTCACCTCCCATCACAATACCGTCAAGATGGCCTACGGAAAGACTGACGAGCTCGCCATCAACACCATCCGCACGCTTGCCGTATGTTGCCCCAGATCTCCCATCACACGCGGCCGAGGGGCATTGGAACCCCCCACCATCTCTCTCACCGCAAGCCGCCGCGACGGCAGCGGGATGAGACGGTCGATAACATGAGGAACACTCGAGCTGACGGAATGCTACTCGCAGGTCGATGCCACCTTCAAGGCAAACTCGGGTCACCCGGGTGCCCCTATGGGCATGGCTCCCGTGGCCCACGTCCTCTTCAACAAGTTCATGACCTTCAACCCCAAGAACCCCAAGTGGTTGAACCGCGACCGATTCGTCCTCTCCAACGGCCACGGATGCTTGCTGCAGTACGCTCTGCTGCATCTGTTCGGCTACGGCGTCAGCATCGACGACTTGAAGAACTTCCGTCAGGTCGACAGCATAACCCCCGGCCACCCTGAGAGCCATGACACTCCCGGCATCGAGGTCACCACCGGCCCTCTGGGTCAAGGTTTCGCCAACGCCGTCGGTCTCGCAATGGCTCAGGCTCACACTGCCGGTGTCTTCAACAAGCCTGGCTTCGAACTCGTCAACAACCACACCTACGTCTTCTTCGGCGATGGATGTGCTATGGAAGGTGTTGCCAGCGAGGCAGCCTCCACTGCCGGTCACTTGCAGCTCGGCAACCTGATCGCCATCTACGATGACAACCACATTTCCATTGGTGAGCGGCTTGTACGGAATATGCTGTAGTACGTGCTAATGACCCCTGACAGACGGTGACACCAAGTGCGCCTTCACCGAGGACGTCACGAAGCGATTCGAGGCCTACGGCTGGCACGTGCAGTGGGTCAAGGATGGCGACAATGACCTCGAGGGTATTGAGAAGGCCATTGCTGAGGCCAAGAAAGTCACAGACAAGCCATCCATGATTCGATTGACCACTACCATTGGTTTCGGCTCCAAGCTCCAGGGCACTGGCGGTGTCCACGGTAACCCACTGAAGGAGGACGACTGCAAGCAAGTCAAGGAGAAGTTCGGCTTCGACCCGGAGAAGTCCTTCGTTGTCCCACAAGAGGTGTATGACTTGTACCACAAACACGCTGCCGAGGGCGCTGCTGCCGAGCAGGAGTGGAACAAGCTGTTGGAGAAGTACGCTGGCGAGCACAAGGATTTGGGCGCCGACCTCAAGCGCCGCCTGACTGGCAAGCTCCCAGAGGGCTGGCAAACCAAGCTTCCAGTCTACAAGCCAACCGACAAGGCGATTGCTTCTCGCAAGCTGTCCGAGTCTGTCCTTGAGGCTATCTACGAGGCCGTTCCAGAGTTCTTGTCCGGATCCGCCGATCTTACTGGATCCAACAACACCCGCTGGAAGGCCGCCGTCGACTTCCAGCCTCCAAGCCTTGGCATTGGTGAGTGGAGCGGTCGCTATGTCCGCTACGGTGTGCGTGAGCACTCCATGGCCGGTATCATGAACGGTCTCTCCGCCTACGGCACCATCATCCCAGCTGGCGGTACTTTCTTGAACTTCGTGTCATATGCCGCCGGTGCCGTCCGTCTCTCCTCGCTCTCGCACCAGCGCGTCATCTACATCGCCACCCACGACTCCATCGGTCTGGGTGAGGACGGCCCAACTCACCAGCCTATCGAGACTCTGGCTCACTTCCGTGCCCTTCCAAACATGATGGTCTGGCGCCCTGCGGATGGAAACGAGACCTCTGCTGCATACTACGTTGCTCTCACTTCCCAGAGCACCCCTTCGATCCTTGCCCTCACCCGTCAGAACCTGCCCCAGCTTGAGGGCTCGACGATCGAGAACGCCATCAAGGGTGGTTACGTGGCCCTGGAGGATAAGAGTGCTCAGATCACCCTCGTCTCTACTGGTTCAGAAGTTTCTCTCTGCTTGGAAGCCGTCAAGTACCTCAAGGAGCACAACAACCTCGTCGCACGTGTTGTCTCGATGCCTTGCGTTGAGGTCTTTGACGCACAACCAAAGGAGTACAAGCTGTCTGTCATTCCCGATGGCATCCCAGCTCTCAGCGTGGAGGTCATGAGCACTCTCGGCTGGGAGAAGTACTCCCACGAGCAGTTCGGTCTCAACCGATTCGGTGCTTCGGGACCATACACCAAGGTCTACGAGAAGTTCGAGTTCACTCCTGCCGGTATTGCCAAGCGCGCTGTGGCGACAGTCGACTTCTACAAGGACGTCAAGCCTCTGCGCTCTCCTCTCAACCGCGCCTTCCAGCAGCTCATCTAAAGTGCTTTCACGAACTGAACCAGCAACGAGCCATGGGAAATACGTGTACATGAAGCAGAAGTGTCTCTATGGATGGATGGACAAGTTTTTGCACTAGATAGACGAAAGAAATTTTACGATGTTCCGAGCTTCCAAACCAACTCACTCATTCTGAAACGGCAATCCGTCAGTATTCCGGTAAATGGAAGCATAGCTCTATAACACCCCGCTTCGAAACCGCCGCGATACCCCACTGCGACACAACTTTTACAGACGACTAAAAAGTGCAGAAGATATAGCAGAGCGTGGCGATTCTTCTGCACTAATTTTCGCCATCTTACTGTGATTATGAGGGTCGCAATATGAGGAGAAGTCAGGCCTAGGAGGCGCCGTTTACCATTTCATTGTGCAATCATTCACCTACATGTACCAGACGCCGGACGAATTGATGACGTAGGTCGGATGAACTCGACGAAACTTCCGACTCGGAACAGGGCGAAGGGCCAGCCCGACGGAAGGTATCTCAAGAGAAGTAAACAAAAGCCGACTGATACGGTGGCGACTATCTATCAGGGCCGCGTGGCATCGACAGAATAATAAGAGGCCGTCTGGGGCCTAACTCATAAGCAGCTCAAGATCAAGATTGTGTGCTCCGACCGATCCAACAAACATGGCAGCCGCTCGCAAGCCCATCCTGATCTCTGGCGCGGGCCTGGCTTCCCTCCTCTTGGCCCGATCCTTGGTCCGCTCGGCGATCCCCTTCGTGGTGTTCGAGAGGGATGCATCGATTTCCTTTCGCGCACAGGGCTACCGCCTCCGGCTGTCGGCCGAAGGCCTCGACGCCATCGAAGAAGTCTTGGGTCCCTCACCCAACGGATTTCCGAGATTCTGGGACCGCTGCGGCAAGACGGGCGGCGCCAAGGGGTTTGCCGGGATCGATGCCATCACGGGGGAGGAGATGAGTCCTGACGCGCCGAGGGTGAATGACAACAAGAATAATAATAATGGACCTCCGCGGGATGCCGGTGGCGTGGGAGGCAAACCGCCCAACAAGGAGATTCTCACGTCGCGCGAGGGCAAGACGGTCGGCATCTCGCGGGGCGACATGCGCGCGCTGTTTCTCGAGGGCTGCGAGGAGCACGTGCAATGGGGCCACCAGGTCACCGGGTACGAACTCACGCCGCATGGCGTGCAGGCCGTTTTCAAAGACGGCAGTAAGTCGGTCGAGGGGGAGATGCTCGTGGGCGGCGAGGGCATCTATTCCCAGGTCGCGAAGCAGGTCTCCCGGGGGAAGCTGAAGACCTTTGACACCGGCGCGAGGGGCATCCACGGGCAAGCGCCGACGACAGCCTTCCGCGCTCTGGGCGAGGGCGTCTGGCGCATGGTCGATGATTCCAAGGCGGGCGGGCGAGTGTTTGTCATCACGAACGTGCGGCCGGGCGATATGGACGACCCCGAGATCCAATTCGGGTGGACCATGGGCGGCCAGCCTGGGGTCATCAAGCCGCCGAACGACGATTTCGCCATCATCGGGAAGCCCGCCGCGGATATCGCAAAGGAATTGTCTAAGAACTGGGCCCCGAAGATCAGGCCGTTGTTCGAGCAGATGGACGAGGAAAATGCGGCCTTTTGGAAGATTACCTGCTCGACGCCCTCTGGCGTGCCGGAGTGGGAGAATGAGCCGCGCGTGACGGTCATTGGCGATGCGGTGCACAGCATGACCCCAGCAGGCGGTACGATATCCCCCTTCATCATCATTTGCACCATGAACAAGAAACACGACAATTGACTGACTTTTTTCTTCCCCCTTTGCACATTGCAGGTATAGGCGCCAACACCGCCGTTCGCGACTCCGCCCTGCTGGGCAGACTGCTCGCCAAATCCCAGGGCTGGGCCGACGGGGTGACGGCAGAGTACGAGAGGGAAATGCGCGTGTACGCGAGCGCAGCGGTCAAGACCAGCTATGGCATGGCCACGGGGCAATTTGGCATCGAAATTGACGAGGAGAACGGCCCGACAGTCGGCGGATGATGATGAAAGTTGTTTTCCAGACAAGTATATATACAGACAGAGTCAAGTCAAGTAGATCTAGAAGGACAGACATGGAGATAGAGAGAGGCAGTCTTGAACAACAGTGGTATCATCTATGCAGAACAGAACAGAACAGAACAGAACAGAACAGAACAGAACAGAACGATGGAAGAATGCAGACTCGCTTGAACGCTTCAGACAATTTCCTTAAAAAAGACATTTTTCCTTCTTCTTTCTTTTCTCATCGGCGGAAATCGGCATCCATCGGCGTCGCGACAGACACAGCGAGGTACATATCCTCGCCCTCGCGCCTCGGCGTCAACTTGGACGGTTCCCACCCAGGGCTCTGCATCGGCTCCGGCTCGCGCTTCGTCTGCACTCTCAAGGGCCAGTTGGGCGTGTGGCGCTGCGACGAAGAACGGCATCCGTAGCCCTGCAGCGGGCTGCTGCCATGCGGACTGTTCCGACGCGGTGGGAAAGGCAGCCCACACGCGAGACTGTCGACTTTCCTCCTCGCAGCCAGCGTGGTGCCGCCGCTCCCGCTTCGAGGGGAAGCGTGGCGATCAGGAGTGCGAGGAGAGTAGGTACGGTGAGGCGGATGGACGCGGCGCTGGGGAGAGGAGAAGTCTGAAGGAGACGAAGCCTTGTATACAGGCGATCGGGGAACGACCTGAGCCGAGCTTCGCGGAATCTTTGGGTAGCGGATCCTACTGATGGGCGAGGATTCGGTGACGGGGGAGAGTTGATTGGCTTCCGTCTCCTCCTCCTCCGGGACTTCTGGCGGCGTGGGCTCGTCCAGGTAACTGCTCTCAAAGGAAGTGCGATTGGAGGCCTCGGAGCCGGTGGAGCCACGCACGGCGCGAGGCGGATACGTCGGTTTCGTGACGGTGATTGCGGCGGGAGCAGGACGGCGGACTTGGCTTCGTTCGTCGATCGGCGTGGATGCGAATGGGGGGTTGCCGCTGTCGGGGCTTGCGTAGTAGCTCAGAACGCCATTACTGCTGCTGGAATCCCTCTCCGGAGCGTGCGAGAGTTGGCGTTGCGCAGATGGTCTGGCAGCCGGTGCGGGCGGCATGGGGAGAGGACCCAGCGACAACACGCTGTCTGAGGGAGGCGCTTGGCGGGGAATCTTCAGAGAAAGCTGCGGTTGCCTCATCTGCTCTGGAGATCGCGTATACTCGCCGGCGTATTGCGGCTGTCGTGGCCAAGTTGGGATCTGCTGCTGTGCCATTGCAGCCCTCGCTACACCGGGATGGGACGGTAACCCCGGCACTATCAGAGCGGGAGTAGGAGGGCCACGGTACTCTTCGAACACGGTCGCAGGAGTGTGCATGACGGCGAGTTGAGGCGACTTTCCTTGTGGCTTCACCGGAAACCTTTCGGGCTTCGCGGGAAGTAACGCCGAGGTGGTTCGTTCGCTGCAATCGCTGCAATGGCTCTCGGGTGTGGTGGAACGGTTCATGCCATAGTGGCGATCGTCGCCTTTCTCGTGCGTTGGATATCGAGTCCATGTGTCTCCATGAGACCTTGAAGTCTGCGGCTGCGGCTGCGTCTTCGGCTGTTCAGAACCCCGTCCATCTTTGGACAACGCGAATCCAGCATGAGGTCCTCGAGGATCAGTCCTGCCATGGTTGTCGAAGGGCGAGAATTGATGAGGCGCGTCATCGACGAAATCGTACGAACCGCGCCTCTGTTTCTTCTCTGCGACCAGCTTTCGACGTCGGTACCAAGCAATGAAATACACGATACCAATGGCAACAGCGACAGCCCCGAATGCACCCACGGACACGCCAACAGCCTGTGAGCTCGTGAGATTCGAAGAGCCACGTGCGGAAGCTGCTGATGCGACAGGAATCGTTGTCTGCGTTGTCGTGGAGCTCGGTGTCGAGGCAGTGTATATTGTCGACGAGGCTCTCGTAGTTGCAGTCTGCATAAGTGTTGTAGTCGGCGCTGGAATCGAGACTGATGTCGAGACTGACGTCGAGAACGATGTCGAGAGTGATGCCGAGAGTGATGTCGAGGGTGATGTCGAGGGTGATGTCGAGGGTGATGTCGAGGGTGATATCGAAACTGACGTGGTAGGTCGCAAAGCGGGCGGTGTGAGAGTATTATGAGTAGGTCGCGCCGCACTGCCATCGGAATCGCAGACTCGATAGGCATCCGCGAGGACGTCAGTGCTCGGTGACTGGCCATTGCAGCCAACATTGGTACAGATGAAAGCCAATTCGCCCAGAGTGAGGCCCTGGGAGGTGTATCCAGAACACAGGCAGGTGTAGTCGTCGCTGGAGCATGCGAATTCCTGTTCCACATACGCCGAGAGACACGAATATGCGCAGCTGGGGACTGCTTCTTGAACTTGTTGAGGTAAGTCCGATGCCGTCGCCCGCAACAAGACAACGGTTTCCGAGTCGTCGGGTGTGAAGGAGGAGGTGCCAGAGGGCATTGTATGTTACAGGTATTTTTACACGGGCGCATGAGAGACGGCGCGGGAGTTGCAGGTCATCAGAGCGCGTAACAAGGGAAGAGGGCCGCTCAGCAGCACCGAATGGAATCGAGAAAATGATTGCAAGGGAATAGGAGGATGAAGGAAATACACAAGGAAACTCGTGCACGGGGTGTTGCAGCAGAATTGGGGAATGGGAGGAGGGGAGAGGTGTCGACGGAGCGGCCCCGAGCAATATATCGTCCATACACCGCAGTGCATCGTCATTGTTCTGTCGCTGGCCTTAATTGATGCGATGCGATGGGGTGCGAAGTGTACGCACTGCTGGCGCTTGCGAGAGAGGCACACGCACATGTCCAGCGCTGCTTCGACGAGCCTGAGTGGATGATGGATTCGCCCGGCGCCTACACCACCGTCACGTGCACTCAGTGAGCCCGCCCCAACCAACCGGACTCAGCTCCCCCATCCAACAGAATCCCGCTTCGCATCAATCCTCCAGGCGAACTGCTAGAATGGAACGGCACCGATGGCCAAAACTTTTCCAAATGTACCTGCTGAGCAGCAGCTCACATCATTCCCTGGAATAGCAGAACGCCGCAGCTCCATGCTGTGGAAAAGACCCCAAGACCAACAGTATCCTTGATAAACGCCCACAACGGAGTCGACATGGTATAGTGCAGATTCTCTTCAACAAGGCAAGAAGCCAAGGGAGCAAGACAACTCCGCAGGCAAAAGCAGACGAACATGAGAGCCAGCCGGCCCTTCTCTTCATGCGGACACCGCGCTGAACGGCGCGCTCTCCTGCAAGTCCGCCACAAGCTCCGAGACATTGCTGAGGTACTGGCCGAGTATGGTCTGCTTGTACTCCTGGGATCGTGTGTCCCCGTCGTCCTCATCCGTGTCCATGGCATCCCCCGAGTGCGTCCGAGCATGGCCCACCCGCGCCTCGAAATGCTTGTCCACGTTCCGTTGCACGACAGCAGTGTTCGGCGCACTCGCACTCGTGATGGGTGCTACTGGCGTCTCTGGCATGAGGTAGAAGTAGAGGAACTCCAGAGCGCGCATCTTGACTTCCTTTATTGTTGACCTGCTCTTGAAAAGGCTGGTGACCGTAAGCAACCCGTCGATCGCTTCGAATGTTCTGGTGTTTCGCGGGCAGTCGAGCAATGCTGCTACGAGAACAAGCAGAGTCTGTGATTGGATCTTGGGAGGATTCGAGGAGTCGAGAAGGTCGAGGAGCAGGTTCATGTGGATCTGCCGCTGGAAGAGACATTTGGAGGGCGCGTGAAGTAGAAGGGCACCCTGGAGGAGTTCGAGGCATGCGAGGATCAACAAGTCGGTCTCAGATGGGTTGCCCATGCCCATGAGGCATTCGAGGGTCGAAATGAGCCGTGACGCAACTACACTCTCTCTCTCTGTCAGAAAATCCCATGTCCCGTCTTGCATTGAGTCTTGCTCACCATTCCACTGAAACCCTTCTTGTAATCGGAAGAACTCCCTGAATGCCGGGTCGTGCTTCAACTCGTTCAGTGCCTTTGCCTTCCCCTGCTGATGTTGCTGATGTTGCTGCTGCTGCTGGTCTTCCAGCGCCGAGCTCTTCCTCTTGTGGGGACTCCTCGTGCTCGCCTTGGAGAGGCAGATCTGTGCCAGCAGGCCTTCGATCTGTCGGAGGCCCTTTCGAATCTTGAGGCTGTCTCGCGAGGAGATGTTGTCAAAGGAGAGCGAGAGGAGGGACTCCATGATGCTTGTGAAGGGACCAGGTTACTCAAATCTCAGATCATGCAGAGTGGATGGAGCGAGCGTCGCGTGATGAGCATCGCGGATATGCAGCTAAATCGCCTAGTCGTCCGTGTTACTTGCGAAGCCGTGCTTGTTTGGGCTTCCGGGTTTGTCTTGTTGTTGGTTGGCGGGTCAACGCGGGAGGGCCGGATGCAACCGAGACCCTTCATCTGCCTGGGGCACTCCACTCTCATCTGCAGCCAAATTGGCCCCAACACTGGGGTATATGGACAAGGCACACATACAATCCTCATTATACTATATATCATGCGCGACGAGTTTGATCGACTTGGACCATGACTTGCTATCTTGGTGCTAACGAATGGCTCTGCATCCAGTGGCGGAGCCTCCCGGCGGCTGATCCTTCCGCGACGGTCAGCGCAATGGCTTCCCGATCGGGTATGCATGTACCTCACTATACTATACTGGACTGGACTATCACCGTCATCTCCTTCCACAGCCATCATCTTCTTCTTCTCATCCACTCAACCCACTGTGCTCCAATGCGCACTACGACTTCGCCCTCAGCCAGTTCAGCTCGCGTCTCCCGGCTTCCAGATCATCGACCTCTTGTTAGCATGCGAATGAGCATGCGTGCGCGATGGCTCCTCAAACGAGCAACGCGTGCCCGAGCTTTCCCTTCTCCCAAATCGTATACCCTATGAGAATGGCAATGTAGACTGGTAGTGTGCCGGACAGGCTCAGCCTCCAATGCGCCGCCGTATGGCTCTGGACTACTCGGACTACTACTCATGGTGCGCTGTGCATTCCCACTTAGGATGGAGATGAACATACCCAACCGACCTCAATATACACATGAGAAGGCTTCGTGATCATTATAAACATGAGAAGGCTTTGTGAAAGATGCTGAGCGGTACGCGCTTCATCACTCGAATCTTGACTTCCCTCGCAACTCCAGTCCAACGCGGCGTGACGATGGTGTACACCGGGAAACCTTCGACGGGTTGCACGAATTGTCGGTCAGAGAGCTGATATGATCCAGGCTAGACACTGGAGGACTGACCCAAGATTCACAGCGAGGCAAAAAAGAAGTGCGACCAGGAACTCCCGGCTTGCGGAAGATGCGTACGTCTGGGCAAGACATGTGGAGGCTACCGCGACGTTGCAGACCTGGTACGAGGACTTCGCCTTGATTCCGCCAGGTGTCGCTGATCAGCCGCCTTCACAAAGATGTTCCGTGACCAAAGCGAAGACCTCACACGACGACTTGGTGGCATTGTGACAGAGGCCAGCTCGAGCGCATCTGGATGCTTCACCAGACAGCCCAGTCCGGACCAGTATACAATAGCTCGAAACTTCTTCTTCGATCAATTCGTCACGCCTGCACATCTCTCCTTCCTGGACGGTGTCGATCCCGACGACTTTTTGATCCAGCCTATCCTAGCATGTGCTTTGGCTGTCATCGCTAATCGCCATGAGGATGCTCGGGGAAAGGAACTTGCCAGACAGCACTACATTGCCGCAATTGGCTCCACGAATGTTGCTCTCGGCCATCCCCGGAGGGTGAAGGAGGACAGCACCCTGATCGCTGTCTTCCTCCTTGGCGTTTTCGAGCGGCTTCATTGGGAAGGTTCGGATTCGAAGAAGGAGTCCACGTTCTCACACACACACATGGACTTTGCATGATACTGCAGCTGAGAGGACGTGGACAACTACGAACGCGATCTGGCACCGCGATCTTCCGTGACCTGCGATCGGACATAGTAAGTAATCCACACGCTGATGTTCGCAAGCCGACGCTGATCTCTGCGGTAGGTGGTGGACGCACTCAGTCGCGAGAACAAGGTGCCAGACTGTATTGTGCAATGGACGCAGGCGCTCGAATACGATCCTCTACATACTCCGGGTGACCAGCTGATGATGATAGCATCCAGACTGGCTTCTTTACGGGAGTCATTCCGCAGGGCAGACAAAGTAGACCAGGAGCTTTTGGAAACAGCGAGCTCGCTCGAGCAAGATCTCTTGAACTGGTGCGAAAGCACATTGGCAGAAGGTTCACTCACCCTGCTCTTTCCATGAAGTGCAAGACTTGTCAAGCTCGCATTCATGGGCCGGCGTGCGCCACGAATACAGCACGCCGCAAGCATGTCGGCACTGGAACATGTTCAGAGGCCTCCGCATCCTTTTGAGTCGACTTCAAGAAGCTGTGTGGCGTCGATCTTGGCCAGCACTTGAACAACCAGCAGAAGGAATGCCGCATCCAGAGCGTCTCAAATCCATTCGGGCACGCATGGTGGCGGATATAAGCATCGCGTCGGCTTACGCATTTGGCAATGATGCTTCCGTGGATCCTGCCAAAGGTGCTGTCTCTAGTGGTCTGCTCTTACTGAGCCCGCTTGGCCTGGCCGGTACATGTCTGCTTGAGCAGCTGGTCGAAATCAACGTCAGTCCTGGAGGGAGGCGAATCATGATTGTGGATTCATCGATAACTCATCGCGCGTTGGAAAGCAGGCCGATTGGAGCACAACTCGAGTGGGTGGTGGAGCGTATTGACTACCTAGCTCAACGAGTTGGTATTGGGTCGGCGGCTGGCTTCAGCAGATTTCTGAGAGGCCAAGGGTGCGTCTTCTTCGACATTGCCAGATCGTGAGTATTCATTAGACGTAGAGCAGGAATTGCTGCTTACTTTGACTCAGCACTGTCCTCGAAGACGACGCTTTGAACACCTTTATCGAGAATGAACTGTTAGACCTCAGCAAGTTGGACAGGATGCGCTTCTCGCCTGGGGAGGAGAGCTGATGCAAGGAAGGCTGCAGAGCCTCTGTCTGCCGGATATCACAGCAGGATTGACAACCACGGACCCAAGCCGTTGTCACGGCAGCCTCCGTCCCCGTGCCGACTGATTGACCGGGGGTCTTCATCTGTCATGTGAAATGGCTGGAATGATAATCCTGACACGGAAGATGCCCCCGATCGGGCTATCAATGAATCATGATTGGAAGCTGAGAACGCATGGTCGAAGCTGAGGAGAGCCAAGCACAAAGAGCTTCGAGGTCCTTTTTGGTTGGCCGGGTGGGCGTTCATCAGGACGTGCCTTTGTGCTTTGATCCTTGGAATAATGACTAGTTGAACGGTCTTTCAGGAGCACGCCCAAGTCCGCCTGCTGCGGAGCTCGTGGCTTCATCATCAAAGCATACTTCCGACAGTTCCAGGGGAAGGCGCGATAAATGGACAAGAATCTTTGACCAACCAAGGCGCGACGTGGCGACTAGCTTACCTGATCTGATGAAGATGGCGGGCCCCCCGTCCCTCCTGTCCTCTCCTCCTCGCTCGATCGGGCCATCAGGTCTTGTCCAACTAGAGACAAATTCACTCTCCTATCTCTGTCCCTGCAAACGCAACTCTTAATCTCATAGACACACGGCAAAAGCGGGCCAGGAATGGAACAAATATTGAAGTTTGAAAAGGTAGCAGAGCAACAGCGAGCGACGCAATTCGAAGTAGGTTCAACGCCTGCATTAGTCTATTTTCAACGACGGCACAGTGGTAGTGGACTCTTTTGGGACTGTGGGGAGCTGATCGGCATGGCGATAAGCCGAAGATGTTCCTGCAGTAGCGTGTGTCTATCCGGACGACATGCGTCTTACATCGGCTCCGCACCTGCGAAGGGGTGTTGCGTGGCGACGAAGGTGAGTGAGAGCTCTTGTTGTTGAGGTGTTGTTGAGGACGGCCGGTCAGACCACAGAGGAAATGCGAACGGAGCCAACTTGGTAGAACAGATATTGGCAAGGCCAATTTTTTTTCCACAACAAACGAGAGAATCTCAAGATCTCGTCATTGGTGCGAGCAAGTCTCGTGACATAAAAAGCCAGCTAACAAAAGTTGCTTCCATTCCCCCTGTGTCCCCACCTCAACGCCCGCTTTCTATCGATCGTGCGGGCCATGTGTAGTAGAAAGGTCGCAAAAAAGTAGCAGCACAACATTAACAAAAAGACATTAGCTGATAGTCTGTCCGCGCGGGAGGCCCAAAATACGTCGTCCGTTTTATGTCAGAATCGTTGCTTTTTATTATGCGCCGGCTCGAAGGGCGGCCGCCGCGTGCTTTGCGAACGTCGCGCGGGCAACTTTGTCCGCCTCGTCTGTCTCGGCCCAGTTGTGCATGATCTCCGCGCGTCTGCTCTCACTGCGAGCTTCGAATGACATCTCGAAGGGGTCCGGCTTGATGATGAGGAGGGAGTTGGACTTGTTGAGAGGTGGGTCGATCGGGCGGCCGTTCGTGTCGCGCTTCCGGACCAGGTTGAAGCCCCAGAGGAGGCCACCGCAGGCGACAACAGTCTCGTCTCGCGTGATTGTCTGACCCAGGCATGCGCGCTGGCCCCAGCCGAAAGAAGTCATGTTCATGATGGTGGGGTATTGAGTCAGTGGCTCCTGGAAGGTAGGCCAACCAGCTTCAAGCCACCGCTCTGGTCGGAAGGTCTCTGGGTCGGGGTATTTGACGGGATTGCGGAGGAATGCCCTGTTATATCGTCAGTCTAGACACTAGCGACGGGAAGAGATCTCTCATAACTCACCAGTCCAGAGGCAGGATGCGCGAACCCTTGGGGATGAGATAGCCTTCATAAAAGTCGTCCTGCTCGGTCTCGTGCGCGACTCCGGTGGGGACGTTTGGCTTCCATCGCATGGTCTCCTTGATGCAAGCACGCAAGATTGGAAGATTCGGCATGTCGGAGAGCTCGGGCATGCGGCCTCCGCATGCCGTATCAATCTCTTCCTGGCACTTTTTCTGCCACTCTGGATGGTAAACCATGGCTAGGAGGAAATAGTACAATGGTCCGGCAACGGTGAAGACGCCGACGAGAGCCATCATGCCAAGAGCACAGGACGCCTCGTAGTCTCCGGATAGATTGCCGTTGCGGCCGCCTTCTAGGTAGGTCTTTGTCCAGGATGATCGCGCTTGGCCCTTCGCCATGTTGGCGCGGACGGTAGTAATCCGATCCATCCACCATCGCTGTTGTTCATCGTGACGCTTCCGCTCGGCGAGCTTCCAGGGGTTGACAGGCTCTGGAATCCAGTCCCACAGCGGAGTGATGACATTCGTGATAGGCCCAGCGGGTGACATTTGCGTCAAGAGGCCCCAGGCGGACGGCGTCATGGGCTCACTGAGGGTGTCGTCGTCCCATGTCAACCGGCACATAACCTTGGAAGCCATGTCTTCGAGGGAGAAGGCGAAATCGTCCGGGTTTTGCAAGAGACGCATGAGCCAGCGCTTGGTCTCGTGATACATGATACCGTTATATTGCGCGTTGGATGCTTCGGTCATGTAAGAGTGCGCAAACTTGCGTTGGCGAGCCCAGTACACTGGAGTTTTCGATCAGCACCAATATAGTACTCACAAATGCAAAGACGTACTGTTCTTGCCCATCAAAGGTAGATATTCCATGGTACCAGTTGAGCTCTTAGAGTCGAAGAGCGACTTCATCTGTGGACGGTCGGAATGATATTTCCCTCTCTTAACAAGAATGTCTTCCGCGACCTTCTCGTCGGAGATGATGATGAAATTCGCGCCGAGCATCTTTGTGCGGTAGATAGGGCCATAAATGTCTGCCCATTCCTTGAACTTGAGCCACATGTACTGAATGGGTAGGTCATGGATTCTACCGATCTAACGACTTGACTTAGCGATGAATCTCTATTCGCGTGTATCAGCATCGACTCACCCATGGTACAAGTTCCGGGCCAGGAGGCTCAGTAGACCTGACCTTCCAGGCATGCGTTGATCGTAGTGCGTTGAGGAGACTGAGCAGAGCAAAGCCGACCAAGGCGACCAGCGCAACAACAATCGTCAATGGCTGCATGGTGAGTCTGGGCACGCAGCCACAGGTAAGAAGAGATCGACGAAAAGAAGACTAAGTACTCATGGGAGGGAAAGAATGAAAGAAGAGTCGATGAAGACGCATATAACGCTGGCGCTGCTTGCGAGCAGAGAAGACGGGTGAGACACGGCTTAGATATGGCAAAACCATAGGCAAGCAATCTTGCAGCCTGAGGGTCGAGTCTACTTCGTGTCTCATGCAGAAACACCAATCCCGGGCCACGTCGGGAGGCTCATGGCGCAGAGCTTGTCGAAGCGGACGAGCTAGTGGAGAGTAAGCTTTTGGAAGGCAAACGATGCCATGCAAGCTCTGGATTATTGATCGGCGTTCGTGAGATGGCGGGTCCGTTGCGGGATGCTTGTGTGGGTGGAGATTCGAGAATGCCAGCCTTAACCATGGAACGGGCTAGCTGAGAGCCGGCCTCTATCATTTTCACCAAGAAGACGCCTTCATGGAGCGCCGAGCAGAATCCTCCTAGTACGAGCGAAGAGGTAAGCACGCCTCAGGCTGGACGCCGGTTGACCGCGATCAATTGCGATCAAACGCGATTGAGACTGCAGACAGATTGTCTCGGTCATTTTTATGAGCATCCCTTTGCTTGTATTCGACCCCATGTCAGAATCACGCTTCCCGCGCAACGACCAACGGCTACTCGATGAAGCCTTAGTGCTACCCGATGAAGCCTTAGTCGCGTTGCCATGCAAACATTCGAACTTCCACTACGGCTCCCGCCCGCGAGTCTGGAGTTGACCCGAAACTCGGTACGAACAAAGGGAGCGCGCAAAAGCCGGGCGCTACGAGCTTCTCGCAGAAATCCGTACGTTATCCTTTGGTAGCCAGGCCAGGGACATTGCAGCGCCGATGTTATCGTCACCAGAAGTTTTGAGCTAAGCCGCATCGTGATTTCATATTCAAAGATCGACAAACGGCGTGCTTATCGTACAAATTTAGAAGCAAGAGAGGGCCTTCACACTTGGGAAGTTGGGAAAACACATTTGGGATGCCAGAACGTCGTCCGTGCTGCTATCCATGAGTGACGGACTTGCGGTAGAGGACAGAGCGTCAAAGGTCGTACGTGGGCGGCACATGGGCTTGGCTCAACTGGGTGTTCCCAAACAACGTGAAGCCACACTCTTCATCCACAGATCCACGAGAAGAGGCTGCTGGCTGCCGAGTGTAAAGAGCGGAGAGAAGCTTGATCACGATTTCCCGTGCTGCCGAGAGATGGCTTCGGCAGGAGATAGACCCGCGAAGATGTTGATCGCACGTGAAGGAAGGAGACGCGTGAGAGATGGGCCGATGGGACGAGGCGCGTTTGATGGCACGCCGTGGGCGCCTCTATGACGGCGTCATGTTGGACTGGTGGCTCTCTGCAGAAGCCCGAAGGCCGAGTGCGAGTGTTCCGTATTGTGCATGTTTAGCTTGCCTGAGTACCGATATTGAGGTCATGGACGCTACGTTTGAGTACCGTATCGCAGAGCGGGATGTATTGGATCCAGATGAGACGGCGGGCCATGGGAGGAGAGGTCAGGAAAAGATTGGCGCGGACCGCAGTTAGCGTCAACCTTATTTGCGGTCGATACCGATCAGGTCTGCACATCTTGCCGTGGTCCATCCATGCAACCAGAATGGCAGAACAGCCATTGACCTCCATAACAACCATCGACAAGCATCGCATAGCGACTCTTGTTATGCCCTGTCTCGCGTTATACGTGAAAGATCATGAACGTCTCCTCCCGCACAGTGGGCGGCAGTTCCCAACGCCCGTCAATGTGCTCGTCATACAAGCGATCCACTGGCTCCCGTGCTGGTGCTGCATGTACGCGGTGGACGGACCGCGTGGCAGGGGCCCTCGGAAGTGCTACGGAGCAAGACAGCTCTCAAGGTTTGGGGGCAATGCAGGTACACACCCGTTGGTATGTCGATGATGAAGTCGGCGGACGGCGACCGGACATCCGCGAGCTCCTGATTGTTGCAAAATATGTTGCGAGCCTTGTCTTTGTGCCCTTTTCTTCATCAGTCTGCACCTTCATTTTCCAACCATCATCCTCCTCATCATGGCAGCTAACGGAGTTAACGGAACGAATGGAGCCAATGGCACCCACAGCGACATCAAGCCAGTGGGCTCCTACCCTCCAACTGGCATCGACGTCCTGATTGTCGGCACTGGGCTTGCTGGGCTGACAGCTGCCATTGAGTGCACTCGCAAAGGCCACAATGTCCGGGTTCTGGAGCGCAACGAGGATATCAACACCCAAGGAGACATGTACTTCATGGGACTCAGTGCGACGAGATTCTTCAAGCACTGGCCCGAGATGAAGGCTGAATATGACTCGATCGGCCTTCACAATGCATGGATCGAGACCTTCAAGCACAGCGGAGAACAGATGGTGGCGCCCCTTTCGGTCGCCGAGCGATTGCGAGATGCTGGGTTGGATCCCAACACTCCTCCTGGAACCTTTCAGATGCGCCCCTTGATCTACAAGATGTTCGTCAAGCAGGTGGAGAAGCTTGGTGTGAACGTCGAGTTCAACCGTCGTGTGGTTGATTACTTTGAAGATGAGGCTCGCGGAAAGGGCGGATGTACCACGGACGACGGCAAGACGTACGAGGCAGATGTGGTTATCGCTGCTGATGGAGTCGGCTCCAAGTCGCAAAAGCTGGTTGGCGGTCAAGTCAGGGCAAGACCCTCAGGCAGAGCCATGTGGCGTGCTGCTTTCCCCAAGGAGGTGAGCAGTATGGAATAAATATCTCTGGTCGATTGAAGCTGACGCTTTACAGCATCTCGACAAGAACCCCGAGGTCAAGGAGTTTTTCAAGCTGGTTGGCCCAGACAACACCAACCCCATTGTCCGAACCTTCCTCGGCCCAGGAACATACGCTCTCACCCTCACTCGCCCTGATACCATGATTTGGATCATGAACCACAACGCGACTGGCTCCTCATCCGAGAACTGGAACAACAAGATTGACAGCGACGAGGTTCTCTCCAAGATGGACGACGGTGTTGGTCCTAACCCTTGGGCGCCCATCTTCAAAGACCTCGTCAAATGCACACCACCCAACACCATCGTCAACTTCGAGCTCCTCTGGCGCGACCCTCAACCATCATGGACCTCGCCTTCCGCACGCGTAGTCCAGATCGGCGACGCCGCCCACTCCTACCTCCCAGCCTCCTCCAACGGTGCCACACAAGCCATCGAAGACGCCGTCTCCCTCGCCTCCTGCCTGCAACTCTGCGGCTCCGCCGAAAAAATCCCGGAAGCCGTCCGCTCCCACATCCGCTTCCGCTTCATCCGCAACGCCTGCGCGCAGAAGCTGGGCTTCTCCAACGCCGAGCTCCTCCAGGAGACGGACTGGACCAAAGTCAAGCTGGACCCGCGACGCGCGCAGCCGAAGCTGCCCAAGTGGGTGTGGAGCCACGACCCGGAGAAGTACGCCTACGAATACTACGAGCGCAATGTGGAGAACATGCAGAAGGGGATCCGCTTCGACGAGAGCGACGTCCCGCCCAACTTCCCGCCAGGCTACAAGTACGAGCCCTGGACGATCGATTGGGTCATGGACTGTATGTATCAGGGCAAGCCGGTCGACCTTGGTCCGGGTCAATGGGAATAGACAGATTCTCAATTCCAGGGGTAATGTTGTGTCGATGTTAGATAGTGCTGCAAGGGACCAGGAGCTTAATTTTCACCTCATCGGATTGGCGCCAGGGAGCAGTTCATATCATTATGTAGCGAGTGGAATGTAGTATTGGACAAAGTCACTGGCAAGGAAGACGTCTATCGTAGATAGTCATAGTCGCTTTGCTGCTTGTGTTTGTATCTGCAGAGAAAACCAGGATTGCTGTACCCCCCGACGCCCAGATGCTTCCGTTCCCAATCCAAGAGTAAGAGTGGCGCCTCCCTCGTAACGCATGCGAAAATCGATTTGAAACACCACCAGTCATCACGCAACTACACCGAATCATCTCCCTGAATCAAAGAGGCCCATCCCATCATCCACCAGCGCCGCGCCATGATTGTTCATACGAGACCGTGAAACATAAACAAAATGCCGCTCAAACGCAGACTCTCGATCTCTCTCAAGAGCTCTTATGCGAGCGCTGAGTGCCCACACTGCCAACGCGGCCACTGGTCTTGCGCACGCTGGTCTTGCCTTCTGTGCTGCGTCGAGTTGGCGAGGAGCGCTTGCTCACGCTCAGGGACCCTACACCACTACCACTCCTCGCGCTCGGTGTCTTTGGCGGCCGGCTGGGGCTGGCACTCTGATCCATCTTGGGCAGATCATGTTCGTCGATCACCTCAGGACGATTCTCCGCGTCGCTATCGGTCGGTACGTCCCATTTGGTCGTCGTGGTCGTCGTGGTCGTGCATGACACCGCCCTACGCTTGCCACTGCGGCTCACAGGAGAGTTGCTGCCCTTGCGTGAAAGCATGCGCACAGCTTGTTCTCCCTCAATCTCGCTGGGATCGGCGCTCGCTCTCGTTTGTTGAGCAGACACCGTTTCACCGTCGGGCTTCAAACCGAAAGGCTGATTTTCTGTCACGATTCGACGGCCTCCGTACAGCTTATTGGTCTTCCGTGGCTGCCCGGGCGTTGGCGCGGGCAAGTTTTCGTCGGCAACCCCCAGGCTACCCTTCCGTTCGTCATTGGCATTGTACGCAACATGCGGGCTTGTTGCTCCCTCGTTGTTGGTGATCTCGCCGAGTGCGCGACGTGGGCTTCCAGCGTGGCGGTCGCCATTGGGTGGCGTAAAGGTCTGGCCGTTGCTCGCCAAACGTCTGTTGGAGTTCTGCAGTCTTGTCGGAGTAGCTGGCTGCATCGAAGCCATGATCTTTTCGCGCATAGTGTCTTCAAACCACCACTCGCGAAAGGTACCCTGATTGAGATGAAGCCAATGCTGCTGTGGGCCGACGACCATGCCAGGCCGCATGAAACGCATGTATGCTATAACCTCGTTCGCGGTGAAGCCATGGCGATAGATCAAGTATGCACCAATGAGGCAGCCCGTGCGACCCAAACCTGCCTTGCAGTGCACTGCGATACCCTTGTGCTTGTCGTTGATCATTGTATGTGCCAAGTTCACGAACTTTCTCACCAGGTTCAGGGTTGGGCATGTACCATCGTCGAAGATCATGTCCAGATGCCTGATGCCGAGTGCAGTGAAGTAGCTCGGTGAATATAGCTCAGAGTTCAATCGTACGACCAAGCCAATGCCACGTTGCGCGAAGTGGGTCAGTACGTTCCTGAAGGGGGTCGGTAGAGACTTGTCCCGGTTGACAGCTGACACTGAACGTGGGAGTTGCGAGTACATCGGGTCGCCTGGCGTAATGACGTGGGTCGGTTGGTGTTGTGGTGACGCGAATGCCAGGAAGTCAGGAGATATCCAGTTGAAGTCTCCCATGTCCACGCGCTCGTACTTCTCATACTCCTCCAGACTGAACTCCTTCAGACCAACGAGACCCTCCTCTTTGGCTTTCCAGACACCGTAGACGACATCTTGGATTGTGAGCGAGTAGTCAGCCTGGCTGTAGCCAGCATCGCGGAAAGGCATGCATGGTGGGTCCATTTGGGCAATGGGAGCAAGCGCGAGATGCGGTGGCCAGTTTTGGATCAGGACCATGTATGTCGCGAGGATGCATGCTGCATTTGCTCGACCTTGAGATGATGGTCAGTACACATAGGCTTGGGAAACTTTTGTCCACATTGTGATACACACTCTTCGCGTCCGCGTTGCTCCAGAAGACGACAGACCGGTTCTCGTTGTCTGGGTGACCCAAGACTTCGTGCAGCTGCACGGCAAATCGATAGAGGTGACCAATGTGCAGAGGGCCAAAGTCGGCATAGAAGGCATTGTACAGCAAGCTCTGGTCGACACAGAAGTAATAGGGTGGAGGGCCAGATGCACTGGCGCCTTGCGCTCGCGAGGAGCGTTTACCGGGAGAGCGAGTTTGCTTGGGAGGATACGGGAAGGGCGTAGTCTCGTCTGGCGGATGGGTGTACGACGCGAGATACAGGCGGTCTGTATATCCACGAGTGGACACAGTCAGTGATGCTGCGCCAGAGCGAAGGATGTATGTGAACAGCGTGCGTATTCGGGGACACACGTACCTTGGATGTACTCAATCACCTGCCCATAGCTGGTGATGGCGGAAGGCACCTCCACCTGCGGCGAGGCCTGGCTGTGGCGGGAATGATGAGGCATGTCAGCCTCTTGGTGCCTTCCTCAACTGCTTTACTGCTGGAATGTTGCTGTGTGTGTGTCTTGCTGTAGCGCTGTTGGTGTGAGGATGCTGTCGTGTGGTGCGCCGCTCGCTGCGGGATGGTACAGATGTATAATGCACCGATGATGCGGGCGGGTTCCCCTCGCGGCCAGACGTTATCTGGAGTGGGAGACTGGGCAGAGTAATCGTGGCAAGCACATGCGGCGAACGAGGCAAGCAATATCGTCGGCGAAGAGGATGTCGAGAGTAGTATGGATGTGGGTGTTGAGGCGTTGCACAACAAGAATGGAGTGCGTAAGGTATTATGGTACGGTATTTTCTCCACGAGCTCACGGATGTTTGGTTGCTATGGACTTCCCAAAACAACAACAAGCTCGGACGCCATGCTGCCCCGGTCCCGGCGCCGGCGGGCCGCAAAGTCTACACGCGACAAGACCCTGGCTCGTGCCATGCACACTTCTTCTGCACAACACCACCTCCTCCAACCATCTTCGTCTCTCCGCCGTTTCACATCCACTGCGACATCACTTGCCGCCTGCTCGCCACACTCGTTCAGTCGCCAGTAGGATCTACGTACGATCACCCAACAACACCACCCTCGCTGGGATGATAGTCCGTCGCGGCAAACAAGAGGGATGGCTTCATCTCGATGTCGATGCGGTACAGAAATGGGCGGCGGCTAGTGGCATCAAATTCACCAATGCCTCTCCTACCTTCATCCCGGGTCGCGGTATTGGGCTTCTTGCGGACCATGACATCAGATCCGAGCCCGCCGAGAAGCCATGCCAGATCCTGGAGCTCGCCGAAGACCTCGTCCTGTCCATAGACGCCGTAAAACAGCATGCCTCTTTCGACAAAGACTTCCGAGAACTCCTCGAAAGCCTGGGCGAATTCGGCACGGTAGGTTGGCCCTTTCTACTTCCCGCCTGATTCGTTCTTGCTATCTTACAGTCCTCTTCAGCGCAATCTTCTTGGTCACAGGGTATGCACTTCGATCACTTCGCTCTACTATGAAGGACTACTTTGACAATTGTCCCAAGAGAAGTTGGCGTCGTGCTGACCTGTGTGCAGACACCACGAGGGAGTATTTTATCCTTTCTGCTGTTTCAAGCGACCATCTCCTGTCCGAATCTCTCAGAACGTGTAGGCGTCCACACTGCATTTACAGAGTACGTGCACATTACTTTCCAAAAGTGCTGGCAGTATAGGGTCTTGCTACGTTGTCCATTCTCGATTCACTCATCGAATTCCCAAAACGAGTCCCACACTGGACAGCGCTAAATTGTTTGCAGCTATGTCAAGACGCTGCCTTGTGAAATACTCCCGACATTCTGGACCTCAGAAGAATTGCAATTGCTGGTAGGGACGACATTGGCACCTGCCGTTTCCTCAAAACTGAAGAGCCTACAACGCGAGTATGATCTCCTATATTCCTCTGCAGCCAACACACGCTGGTTCAAATTAGTCGAGCCCTTCCTGGACCTGGACGACTGGATGCAGGTCGATGCTATGTTTCGTTCGCGAGCTTTAGACTTCTACGGGTCCTGTATGATACCGGGCATGGACCTCGCGAGCCACGCTGCTGGAGACAGGACTTCTGCGTTCTACGATAGAAATGAAGGGTATGTATACATGCTCAGTTCCGGCCGCATAGCTAACCCATCTCAAGCTCCTATTTTCTGCGGCTCATGGAGGGCAAAGAATTGAAGCAGGGCGACGAGATCTGCATCACCTACGGAGACGAAAAGGGAGCTTGCGAAATGCTCTTCTCGTACGGGTTTATTGAGGAACAGATGGATACGGCGGAGACTCTTTTCCTTAGCCTGATGATCCCCGACAGCGACGTCTCCAAATCGGCCAAGATGAAAGTCGCAGATTGCGCTCCAGGCTTCAAGATCATCGATGTTTGTGGCGAACCCGTCCCTGCCGAGAAGAGGAGCCATCAAAATGAAGAGACCGGAGGCGACATCGACTGGAGTGGAGATTTCATCTGGCTTCTCTGCGTGGGCTCTGAAGATGGGCTTGAGTTCGAGCTTGCCAGAACTGTCGATGGACAAGAGGAACTGCAGGCCACTTTCAACGGACAAGAGCTCAAGCGCGGGGCCAGCGATTTGCATCGGCACCTTGTCCAGAGCCAGCTATGGCCTGTGTATAGGCTGCGCGCCATGGTCATCCTCCAGCAACGGGTCTTTGATCAGCTACAGGTCCTGTATGGTTCACAGGACGCCGTCGAGGCAACGCCGCATGGCGATGGAACTGGAATCCGTGAGCCACAGTACCAACAAGCCCTCAAGCTGAGAAGCTTGGAGTTCGAGTTATTGAACAAGGCTTACGAGGACTTCGAGAAACAGGTGAGTCCCTCCGACCTTAGCAAGTTGCACGGCGCGGTCCAGAACCTCGGATTGGACAGGCGAAGCTCTCGTGGCTGTCATGCAGCTACATCCTCCACGAAACACGTCGAGACATTATTAATGCTGACAAACCCCGATTCGTAGAAAATCGAGCTTGCAGAAACATCTATCGTTCAACAGTATCTGACCTCTATGGGTACATCGAACACGGTCGATGAGCCTGTAGAAGACTTTTCATGATCGTCGTGCTCTCCGCAACGGCTATCTGAACGGCAGCCACGCATTGTGGAGATACTGCAGCTAGCGACACAGGTCGAAAGTATGCGAACGAACGAAAGTTGCGGCTGCCGTGCCTGCGTATACTACACTCTTTACGCCTGGCTCGGACGTGGTTGCGAGCGCGCATGAAGATGCACCCCGCAATTGGACATTGCGTTGCAAACGTCCCAATCGAGTTTCGAGGGGCCAGTTCCGTACGGTGGATGCTGGGATCCCTCGACAGATGCGATTTCAATCCCGAGATGGACACAATCTGCGCCATGCAGCGTGCCGAGAAAACTGCTTCTTTCCAACGCATCGACGACGTGCGGAATGAACTGCTCTGCCTTGCGCGTGCCTTGTGAGGTCATGTTGCCTTAGCTGGAGGTCGAACTTGACAAATAAGGAGTGGAAGCCTTCTGACCTTCTAGCCTCGCCGAGCCGATGGTCTTTGGGTCTTTGTTGCGCCACCGAAAGCAGCTGGGCAGCTTCCTCGTCGGTTGCTGCTGCTCATCATTCGATGCAATAAAGCTATCGACCAGTGAATTGCAGCCGGAGTGGACAATGCTCGCTCGTAGGGATGAGACCGTGGGTCAAGCTGGTCAGCCCTTCCGAACGTTCCCCCAGACTGGAGTGCCACGGCGAGTGTAGCTCGGGATACTTTCGGTGGACTGGAAGGTTCAGGGTGGTTCATTGGTGTCCTGGAGCAGCAATGCGCAGAGCCTGGGTGACGTCCCCACTTCCGGCAGCACTATGGCAGCGTGGATGAAGCTTATCGCAGCGCTGCCCAACCACAAGCTCCACGTCGAGCGCTAGTGGACGTACCTACTCCGCAAAGTGATCGTGTGAGGAAGCGTTAGCGTGCTACCCTTGCTGCTGCCCCGGATTCTTCCTTTCTTGTCTTTCGACTTGCGCCATGGCCTACCACGCATTCATAACTTACTCCTGCACTGTCCGTCTTACAACCGCCTCTCGACGGAGCGACCTGGTCTTTGCTTGCCGGCGACAGCTTGGGTGCCTGCAGAATAGACTCAACCGCCAGCACCGCGGTCGCATGCCGACCGGAACGTCTCCACTCGATCCCCAGGAGTCGGTCAGCGTTTCTACTTTACCTACATCGCAGCCAGTGCTCACTGGTCTTCGTTGCCCACCATGCCCGGCATTCTTCCAATGAAGGTCATCAAGGTCGGCGTCAACGCGCAGACCAGAATTGCTCAGGCCTGCGATCGGTAGGTGCAAATGGAGCTGTCGTCCACCCGAAACACTTGCTGATAAGGGTCGCCGTAGCTGCCGCAGCAAGAAGATAAGATGCGACGGCGTCCGACCATGTTGCTCGCAGTGTGCCAATGTGGGCTTTGAATGCAAGACGAGCGACAAATTGAGCAGGAGAGCGTTCCCAAGAGGCTACACGGAATCGCTAGAAGAGCGGGTACGGGTTTTGGAGGCGGAGGTCAGAGAGCTGAAGGACCTGTTAGACGAGAAGGACGAGAAGATTGATATGCTATCGCGGATACACTCCCAGTCAGCACACCCAATTCAGCTGCCGTCGCCGCGACGACCTTCAACAACAGTGGAGCTGAATTCTCCGGTTGGAAACGCCGATACTCCGCCCAAGGATGACATGTTCAAGGTGCAGCAATCGCCATATCTGCTGGACGAGGAAGGGTCGGATTCATACTTTAGCGGAACTTCGAGTGTGCGGACCTTCATTGAAGCTTTCAAGCATCGGGTGCAGGAGAGTGGAAGATCAACAGCGGATATTGACACTGGAGCTCTGCTCTCCAACAGTGCCCGTAGAGGTTCGGACGCTGCAGTATCGACGCCAAAGTCGCCTGTGATCTACAAGGCTCCACCGAGACTTGTTTCGGACCAGTTTGTCAACATCTTCTTCCAAGAATGGGCGCCACTATTTCCGATATTGCATCGACCTACTTTCCTGACGTTGTACGAACGCTTCTGCTCCGATTTCGACTCGGTTACCGACAGAGCGGAGATCGCCCAGCTGAACCTGGTCTTCGGTATTGCAGCTTTGTCGGATGGTACAAGATCCTCGGCAGACTTGGACAGCTTCGAGAGCCAATGGAAATCGGCGATTGATGCCATCATAACCGAGAACTCGATGGCCACTCTCCAGGCATTGATCTTGGCTCAGCTCTTCTGTATCCAGCAAGGGGATCTCACCAGGCTAGCGACATATAAGGGACTGTCGACCTCCCTGTCCGCTCGTCTTGGACTTCACCAATCTCAGAAGCGCTTCGCCTTGGGCACGCTGGCGTGCGAGACTCGCAAGAAAGTGTTCTGGTCCCTGTACGCCGTCGATAGCTTCACGGCAGTCCTTCTTGGCCTTCCAAAACACATCAAGGACGAGGATGTCTGCTGCGAGATTCCCATTGACGCTGACGACGAATATGTCACCGAACGGGGCTTTCAGCCTACTCTTCCCGGCGAATCGACAAAACTCTCCAGCGCGCTGGCCCTCTTCCGCGCGTCCAGAATTCTGTCAAAGGTACTGGAGGAGGTCTTTCCGGCCAAAGCTTCGTACGAGTTGTCACTGAAGAAGCTGAGTGAGCTTTCCGACGAGTTGGATAACTGGATCAATTCTTTGCCATCTCATCTCCGTTTGCACTTTGCGCAGGTAGGTTTCGCGAGAGCATCGTTACCACCGAGACCATGTTTACTGACATTGCGCAGGACAAGCCAAGTACCGGCACCATCAGCAGCCGCTCGCCCCTTCTCTCGCTCACATATCACTACATCCGAGCCTTGATCCATCGACCGGCGGTTTGCGCTTCGTTAGGTGCCAGGTCGCAATCATCAGTGATGGCCACGGCGAGTTCCTGCAAACACATCGTTCAGATCATTCAATTGCTCGATGAGAGGGGCATGAGCTTCTCCTTCTGCCTCAACCGCGACGAAATGCTGGTGCTCGCTGGATTCGGCTTGCTCTTCCAAGGTCTCGGTCTCGACCCTAACTCGAAGATCCTGCGGGACAACAGCAAAATGCTGTCCGTGATTATCGACACGCTCACCAAGTCGAAAGCGCCCTGCGCCGCCCAATTTGAAAAGGTTGCTACATCGTTTATGCCAGTTCGACCAAGCCCGCCACCTGTGCCCAAGACCAAGATGCTTTCGCTCTCGAGACACAATTCTGACGGTACCCAATCCCTGCCGTCTTCGACCAGGAAGCAGCTCAAAGCAATTGCATCCCGCTTCACCGCCAACAGCAAGACTCCCAAGCTGGATGCTTCTGATGGCAGCCGGAGAGCAACCGTTCATAACATCAGCCTCCTCCCGTACAATCAACAGACACACAGCCAGCCGTCCTTGCAGCCCCCAACCTACGCTCCATCGTCAACCTCCCGCTCCGAACCTGCAAGAAGCCCCGTTAACATGTACTCCCGACCCGGCCCTACTATCAACAACGCCCGTCCTGCCGCAACGCCAAGATCGCAACACAAAACTCGCAATACTGCTCAGAAGCTTCCCAACCTCGACTACCTCTCCTTTGGCAACGAACCCGACACCCCATCTCCTCCGCCTTCTCGAACCACACAACTCATCAAACCCGAACCAGGCCCTACCGACTGGGAGAAACTCCTCGGCTCCCTGGACAATGGCGAGACGAATATCTACGATGCCTGCTACGGCGGCCCACCCGTCGATGCGCTTCTCAACGCGCCCTCTCTCGGACTTAGCAGCAACAACGCTTCTACGCCGGCTCTTGCGTCGGCCGAGTCTGCATCAATCGCGTGGAACGGCGACCTATGGGCTATCTGTCAAACCGACACCAACACGAGTTCTTCTTCAGGCTTGACCCCCGGTGGCGGCGCTCATACCGCGGGAAGTATTCTGAGCTTCTCCTCCGCCGACGAGGGTTTGAGCAGCTCTGAAGACTTCACAGGTGATTGGACGACGGGCAAGAGCGGCAGCACTCAAGCTGAATTCCGGGGGATCGTACTGCCGCAGGGAGACGATTTGACGTTGGGAGATGGTTGGACTAGTGGATTGAATCTGTAGTGAAGGTATCTGTTGTACTACTTGGTGAGGCTTGGGCGTGGCTTGGATGCGGCTTGGATGCTTTGGGTTTTGGCTGTCTGGAAAGGGAATATTGGAGGCCTCTTATGATGATGAATCTGTTCTATACCAATGATGTCTGATGACAGTAGCTAGTTGTCTCTTGTATAGCCGTCTCATGAATGGGGAAAAGTGACTCAATCGCCCCAACTGCAATGCTTTGCCAGTGCGTTGTATGGAATCAAAGAAGACGGCGTTGGTCTAGATCTGTCGTCTGCATACCTAAATTCTGTGGAATGATGATAGATGGGAGGTGATCACTATTTCTCGTCAGGGCACACGTGTGAGTGGTGCCCTTCTGATCGAGGACACCAGGACGCTGTCAGGCGCAAGATGACGTAGCAGTGGTTCGCGCACAACCTGACCAACGGGAAGTCACGTAGGTGGGGCATGTGAGGAACGCGTTGCCCCGGTGTGAATGAATTAAAGGCAGGCGCGCAGAACAGTTGGCTACAACTTCTTCCCTACCTTACTTCTCACAAACCAGCGACGAACAACCGAGATCGCAGCAGCAGCCTCCAAACAACAAGCCCCATCGACGAACGATTCCGAATCGCGAAGCTTTCTGATACGGACCACGACCCCTCGATCACACGGCGACCATGTCTGACAAGAATACCTCGACCTTGCAATCCTACGTCGACGTAAGGCTCGCTGCAATGCAAGGATCATATTGAGGAGAAACTGTAGGCTAATAACAGACGTTCGTTTCCAGTCTGCTACCGGCGCTGTGCAGAGTGCCATCGGCAGCTTGACCGGCAGCCAGCCTGACCAGCGTCAAGCCGAAGAACGCAAGAAGGAAGCCGAGGCTAAAGATGCTCTCTCGCACACCGGAGGAACAGTAGGCGGATACTCTGTCTCTGCGTCGGGTGTTGCGCAGAACGACCCGAATCGCCAGGACGGCTCGTGGAACCAGACGATTGGGTCTGGCAAGGAGGTACGTCCTATTCCCTACAGGACGAGTTTTGATGCTGATATACTGGTAATCAGTTTGTTGGCGGTGCTCTCGGGATGGAAGGCCTGAAGCAGGAAGGGCAGAAGCAGAACCAGCAGGGCAAGGCACAGGAGGCTCAGGGACAACTGAGCGACCTGGGGAGTGGTATCAAGGACAGGATGTCGGGGGCAGTTGGAGGTGCGGTCGCTGGCGTAACGGGTGATCGCGAGGCCCAGCGTCGGGCTGCCGAGCAGCACGACAAGGGCAAGACGCTCCAGCGTGGCGTGGAGAGCGAGCTGGACAAGCAGGCCCAGGCTCAGGCCAACAAGCAGTGAGCGAGTGCATGGAGGGCGTTTTTCTGGGCTTTGAGCTTTAGACACAGATATCACGACAGACCATTCCAGAGAATACAAGTGCGTTCGCGCAAAACGTGGCTCGAGCCAGTGTGCTACTAGTAGGCGCAATGTGAATGATGGCGTACGAGTCAGCGACAGAAGCGGAAACTCGATCGACGCGGCTCTTTGGAATGATTCGAAGCGCTCACTGATACATGCACCACCAGAGGCAGCCTGCCGATGCGGAATACTGTCCACCGTAGTCTGCCTGTATGACATGGCATGGCGAGTACATGTAGTCGCCTTCTCTTCGTCCGACCTCGGGAGATGATCTCGTCGGCTGGCAGCATGGCATCTCATCACGGGGTCGGATACCGAATCGTTCACGCACCCGAGTTCCTCTTCCAGAGCATCGGTTCGTTGGCGGCGATGGGCAGTCGCAACATGGTGTTGTTGTAACGGCCGTCGGCGAGAGCGGACTCGGGCCTGGGACAGCCCCGTGGAGCATTATCGGCGGTAAGCCACCATGCCCGCAACCTCATCCTTCTTCAACAACACCACCACCGCTCCCTTCCTCCTGCTCTTCTCCCTTCCTCATGGCATCATCGTGGCCGTCAGCATCCCTCACGCCGAGCGCTCCCGCGACGCTCCCCTATAACGTCTCGCGGATCTGGCATGTCCGCTAACCCCGACGAACCCTACCTCATCGTGCGATAAACAATCGCTTAATCATCACTCACCCGCAGAGACACCGAACCGACTACCTATCGCGACAGCCTCTCTCACGTTACGACGCGCAGCGCATACACACGGCCAGAATAATCACCATGGAGGATCGGGATTCCTACCCGGGCACACCAAACAATGGGGAGAGGAGAGGCAACGGCCACGGCCACGGCCACGGCACCGCCAATGGTAATGGCAACGGCAACGGTAACGGCAAGACGGCCATGGGAGAAGCACTCGCCCGGACGCCCATCCGCAAGGACTCCTTTGATCGCCTCGACGGCTTTCCGCAGGTCGAGTTGACCCCGCGACGATTCTCCACTGGCGCCGCGCGAATCCCGATGCCCGCCCCGCGAGTCTTCGCAGCGCAGGCCGCGGCTGAGGAGGTGCTGGAAGAGAAACGGTCGCGGACACCACGGGAACAACAAGACTTGACTGCGGCCATTTCTTCGAGGTTCAACATCTGCTCCGATACGCCCTCGATTGCGCGACTGGCAGCTTTGACAAGCCCGTGCTACTTTCATAAGCGCTTCGGGGATGCAGTGGACATCCAGAAAGTGTTGGAAGAGATTCGAGGTGATGATCAGCTGAGCCATAGTCGGCTTATGCAGACCGCAGCGTCGGTGAGGGAGGTGTCCAGACAGTTGCAAAGACGACCCTTGAAGCGCGCGGTGAAGAACGTCATGGTGATCACGAAAGCAAGGGACAACACGCTGGTTACTCTTACGAGAGAGTTGAGCGAGTTCTTGCTTGCAACGCCCAGATACGGCAAGCACATTGGTGTCAACGTGTGGGTAGACTCCAAGTTGAAGAAGTCGAAGCGATTTGACCTTGACTCGCTCTTGGCACGAGATGAGAGATTTAAAGATATGCTGCATTTCTGGACACCTGCGTTATGCCTGGAAAGGCCGGAACTGTTTGATCTTGTCATCACGCTCGGCGGCGACGGCACAGTGCTCTTCACTTCCTGGCTCTTTCAGCGCATCGTTCCCCCGGTCCTAGCGTTTGCCCTGGGCTCGTTGGGCTTCCTCACGAATTTCGACTTTGAGAAGTACAAAGATCAGCTCAACCGGATCATGGGTGATCATGGCATGCGAGTGAACTTACGCATGCGCTTTACATGCACGGTGTACCGATCTGCAGCGTCGTCAGTAACAGCCTCGTCCGCAGCTTCGTCCGCGAGCCAGTCCACGACCGCGAGCCAGTACGGTGGCGAGCCGCAATCACCCAAGATCGAGGGCGAAACGCATGAAGTCCTAAACGAGCTGGTTATTGACCGCGGCCCAAGCTCATACATTTCCAGTCTCGATCTCTACGCGAACGACAGTCTCCTCACTCGCATCAGCGCCGACGGCATCATTCTCAGTACGCCCACGGGGAGCACGGCGTATTCTCTCAGCGCTGGAGGGAGTCTGGTCCATCCGGACATACCTGCCATTCTCCTGACGCCTATCTGTCCACATACATTATCCTTCCGACCTATGCTACTGAACGATGATATGGCTCTCAAAGTCGCCATACCCTCTTCTGGACGCGGTGGGGCATTCGTCTCATTCGACGGCAAAGGTCGCGTGGAGCTCGGTCGCGGCGACGAAGTGGTCGTTCGCGCGTCTCGATACCCCTTCCCGACGGTGATGGGCCAGCCCTTGGAATGGTTTGATAGCATCTCCCGAACCTTGCGCTGGAACACGAGAGCGGCGGAGCAGAAAGGATGGGCGGGTGGTGCTGGCGGCGAGGGCGACGGAGACGGTGCGGATATGGCGGAGAACGAGGAGAGGGAGGGAAGACAGAAAGAGGCAGAATTCGACATTGATTTTGAAGACGACGATGAGACTGTCAGCGCGAAAGATAGTGGCTATTCGGAGTCCGGCGGCAATGGCAGTGAGAAGCGATGGAGTTGATGCGCAAAGTGGTAGTAGAGAGGGTGTTGGGTGTCCAAGGAGTGAGACATGGCAGAGGGCGGGTCATGCACGGTGGATCTGTGATCGACGTTCTTGGCGTCTGGTGGATAGTGGCTTGGCAGGGGATGGAGTTTTGATTATTTTTGGGAAGGTGCGAGTTGACGTAGAATGAGAGGCAGATAAGACGACGATAAGCAGGGCACGAAGCCGAGTCTGGTACGTACCACAGTAGGTACGACGACCTGGACACAACGTCAGGGTTTAACACGTGTGAAGACGCCGTTCCACCGACGGGAGCACAGGAGGTGTGTGAGGTGGTGCTTGCCCTGCAGTCGAGTGTGTGTTGGGAGCGCCGTGGGCCCGTACGGATCCCACCACGCCTGGCCGGATGTCCCATTGCGGCAAGCCGGCCAGACGCCTGTGCACATGCAAGCTCAACGACCTCTCTCTCTCTCTCTCCCTCTGCTGCTGCTGATTCTTCGACCACGACATGCACCACCCACCGCTTTGGCTCCTGTCGAAGAACGCTGAGCCGACTCCCATCCAAACGGCTGCCTCCCGTTCGAACGCTGACGCCCGTCGAATCGCCCGGCGGTCTGCTTTTGGCTGGCTGGGGCCAGAGATACGAAGCCGCACCAAGCAATGGCCAGGGCTCGTGTGAGAGATCAGAGCGTCGCCGCTTTCTCGGGTCGCATTTGCATTGCGTGTCAGGTCGCTGGAATGCACATGCGGCACGAGCTCGTCCAGGAGGCAAGGACAGCAAGGAGGTTGTGCCTCCATGGCGGCGCCCGATCCGATAGCCGCGTGCGAGTGGTATGCCCCACCGTCCATCATCACTGATGCAGTGTTGTAGGTACCGTACCGTAGGTGGTCAAGTGGTGTGTGGTGTGTGGTGGGTCGCCATCGCCAAACCACAGAACTGTGGTCGTGCCTGCTGTCCACTACTGTCCTGTGGTCCTGTCCTCCTTCCCTTCTCCAGGCACAGAGACCCACCCGCCAACTGCCTCCCGCAGCATCATTGGCATCCGTCACCGACAACACCACAACACGTCGTCGACCTGATACACCCGACCCTTCATCTCTCTTTTCTCTCCCTCTCCCTCTCCCGCCACTCCTCTCCCTCTCACCGTACCTCACCCTTTCTTTCGCCGCCCGTCTATCCGTCCCTCTCTGCACACTTTACCTTATCCGCCGCTTACCATTAGCTTCTCAGCAAACACTTCTGGCATTTTCGCAGCGCATCCTCAAGTTCGCCTCCCAGGTACCTTGGTACCCAACGCTAGACTACCACCCACACCCGTTCGCATCTCACATACGACTGTGCGCTCCCAGTCCACGCCTTCCAGAACACTTGTATTCAGCATCGACTGTCGCAAGCACAATTGCCGTCGGGCTTCGGCTTCTGGCAACCCCAGCCCGTATTTCGCTTCTACTAGACACATTCCTTTGTTCATAAACTCGCCCCGCCGTCGCCTCTTTCGATCAAGATCCGCCAATTCTCAACACGACACCGCATCCGGCTTGTCTCTCGAAATAGACGTTGATTGTTCGACGACGCCAAGGTCCTGGGCTGCAGCTCAGGACAAGCAAGACCCATCATGAGCACTTCACCGGAAGAGCATAGGGACGCTCTCAGCGATGCGCGAGCCATCATGTCCGGTTCCCCAGCCAGATCGCCAGAAGATTCGAGTGGCGCTGTGACGAGCGCCGAGTGCACCACCCCGTCAGCACCAGCAGACAGGCCACCAAAGGGAAAGAAACGAGTCGGCTTCAGCGGTGCGGATTCGGGCTCTGGTCAGCGATCGAGTCTCGTAGATGCCTCCAACGACGGATCGCGTTCGCCCGGTAATAACAGTCCGCCATTCTCGAGTCCCAACTATGATTCACCTGGTGGCAGCGGAAGCAACACGCCATCGACCGGGCATCACACGCGGCATGGGAGCGGAGACTTATTGCTCCCAGCCACAGACAAGTCACATTTACCAGAACTGTCTCAGCAACAGACGGAACAGCTTAGAGGCGCTATCAGTCGCAGCTTGGATGTGCCGCGCCCGAGGCCTGCAATTCGACGGGGCAACTCGACGGGTCGGTTCGAAGAGCCAATCTATGAAAGCCCCGAAGATGGAGGACAGCGAGAGCGAAGTGCTAGAATCGCCCACGAGAGAGGCAAGTTGCATGCCGAGCGCATGGCTAGCTCTGCACCGGGCTCGAGATCGTCGTCGCCTCAAAGAATACCCAGCATCCTCTCCGATGGTATACCGTTGCGAGAGTTGAATGATCCAGATTCTGGGGATGAGGACGTCATTCCATCTCACACAAAACAGCGGAAATCGCAGGTTGAAGCAGCCAATCTCGTGAGAAGACACACCGCTGCCCAGAATGTGTTCCACAGCAAGGCTTCCCCGACTGGGTACATCACTCCTGGCACACGCTCGGGGGCAGTCACTCCGACCGAGGAGCAGCATTTCATGGAGGACTACAGACCGAAGCCACAGCAGTACCGTGGTGGTATCCTGGGTTCCATCCTGAAGCTGTACAATGAAGGCAGTGCGCATGCCCGCTCGCCCTCGGGCATGCCAAAAGCCCATTTCAAACATACTAGCGGCGACTACAGCGCGATGTCCAGTCCGGCGACTCCGCCGCCCGACTCCGGGGCAACGACGCCCATAGGCGGACGCCCTTCCAGCTGGTACCCTCACTTTGCGTACAAGAGCAAGAACTCCTCGAGCGGCTCTCTCAATACGCTCGTAGGGACGTCGTCATCTTTCGGATCCCCCGTGGTCTCTGGACTGGGGGAGCAGGTCAGTCAGAGGCTGAAGGAGCAGCAGGAACTGAAGCGGCCGGGCGCGGGCAAGCGCACTCGGAGCGGCAACATGATCAATGCTGCACTGCAACGCCTTGGCCACCCCCGAGAGCAGACCAAGTTCAAAATCGAAACTCACATCGCCGGCGTTTTGGCACGGCAGAAGTATTTGCTGAGATTGTGCAAGGCACTGATGCAGTATGGCGCTCCCACTCATCGGCTTGAGGAATACATGACGATGAGCGCCAGGGTGCTCGAGATTGATGCGCAGTTCCTCTATATTCCGGGAGCAATGATAGTGTCATTCGAGGACAGAGAAACCCACACAAGCGAAGTGAAGCTGGTCAAGGTTGCTCACGGGTTAGACCTGGGCAAGCTTCGAGACGTGCACGAGATCTACAAGGAGGTCATCCACGACAAGCTGGATGTCGAAGACGCCCACGCACGCCTGAAGGAGGTGACTTCTCGAAAGGTTAAGCACAATCGATGGATTAGATTGCCGGTCTATGGCCTGGCAGCGGCCTGTGTGGGGCCTTTTGCTTTCGGTGCGCGCTTGATCGATATCCCGATTGCCTTTCTCTTGGGTTGCATTCTGGGTTGGCTGCAACTTTGGGTCGCCCCAGCTTCAGAATTGTATGCCAACGTGTTCGAAATCTCGGCGGCCGTCATCACATCCTTCCTGGCGAGAGCGTTTGGGAGCATTCCTTACAACGGCGGACGCCTGTTTTGTTTCTCGGCCCTGGCGCAGTCATCCATTGCGCTCATCTTGCCCGGCTATGCGGTCCTTTGCGCATCTCTGGAATTGCAATCCCGCTCGATCGTGGCGGGCAGCGTTCGCATGGTGTACGCGATCATATACTCGCTCTTCCTGGGGTTTGGAATAACGATTGGTACCGCCGTCTACGGCATCATTGACAAGAATGCCACTTCCCGGACTACGTGCGACGACTCGATCCCGGAATACTGGTTCTTCTTCTTTGTGCCCGGCTTTACCATGTGCTTGATCGTCATCAACCAGGCCAAGTGGAAGCAGGCGCCGGTCATGATGCTCATCGCCTTTGTCGGCTACGTAGTCAACTACTTCTCGGCCAAGCGCTTCGCCGGGAATACCCAAATCAGCAACACCCTTGGAGCATTGGCCATTGGCGTCCTGGCGAACTTGTACTCTCGCATCGGTGGTCGGCTCGAGAATCGCGGCTGGGACATCTGGGAAGGAAGGCTCCGTCCTCGCTGGAAAGCTTTCCGGAAACGGGTATTTGGCACGCAGAGTCGGGTTCACAGTGCTAAGAGCCTGGAGGAAGGCAGCGCCATGAACGATGTGAGCGACGCGGCCAGCTACAAGCCTGCTGTGCGACGCGTGGGGTATGGTCTTGCCGCTGCCGCCATGTTGCCTGCCATTTTCGTACAGGTCCCTAGTGGATTGGCTGTCAATGGATCGCTGGTCTCGGGAATTGCCTCTGCGGACCAGATTACTGGCAACAGCACCAATGGTACGACAGTTGTCAACAGCACCTCCATCGGGACAGCAATGGAGGGATCGAACAGTATTGCGTTCACGGTTGGCTATTCCGTTGTTCAAGTGGCGATTGGGATTACGGTTGGGTTATTCTTGAGCGCCATTGTCGTTTATCCTTTTGGAAAGAGACGGTCTGGATTGTTCAGTTTCTAATAAGCGAGCGAGCCGTGTCGCGAAAAGTAGGAATGTTTCGTTTTGCTGTTCCGGGATTCCAGTTGGCTCGGCGTCGGTCGGGAAGGGTAAGGGAAAGGGAAAGCGAAAGCGAAAGGCTATCGTTTGCGGTGATATAGTAGGAAGAACAGGACTTGATAGAGATGTGATACCCAGTATTGTAGAAATAGATTATAGACGATAGAGGTCTTATTGTAAGAGTTATACTAATTGCAGCTCTTACGTTACCTGGCGAGAAAGTGTAGATTAGCAGCCTTGTTATCTCGCTCCTTGCTTTCCCATTGAAACGGGCACTGGAAGATCCGACCCGTTTAGAGAGGAAGTTCATGGCGATGGAAGCATGAACGCTGCAAGGGAGAGGCGGACGAAACACCTGCACAGCCACTATGACGTAACTATGCATCTGTGGCTGTGGCTGTGCTGACCATGCGCCACCGTGTTTTGCGTTTCCCTTGCCCTTCGCGGCTGATGAAACCCCAAGTCGCCGAAGATCGTCAGGCATTCTGCATCATCGTTCGATCAGGGACGCCCAACGGCTTTTCAATTCCAATTGCGGTGATGTTTGCGCCCTGCCAGCGGTGAATTTTTCCTGTCCACGGGGCATGCATGGCCAAGGGGAAGCGGATCTTGGTTTGTTCTTGGTGTGTGTATGTGTGGCGCAAGCAGGCAAGCATTCGAGGGTGGTACCACAGTACATGCTGCAAGCTGCGAGCTGTGAAGCGTACGCGTTGTTTGTTTGTTCGTTCGTCTTAGACGGCAGGCAGGCAGGGGGAGATTAGACTTCGGGCGCAGGAAGACTCATGTGGCCATGCGCGCAGCACTGCATGCGGCGACAATGGCAGGGGATGATTGGCCGGCCGCGCGCGGGAAGAGCAGCAGCTGTGCACAGTCTTGGTGGTTGTGCCTTGGCAACGCAAGGGAAAGTGACATCAACGGTTGGACTTGGCTGCTCGTCATCCGCTGGCTGCCAGCGCTAAATAGAGCTCTCTCTGTGCCTCTCCCTCTCTCTCTCTCTCTGTTTCCGTCTCCGTCACAACAACAACAACAACAACACATACCACAGCAAACAAACAGTTTTCCCCATCTCACAGGTTTCAATCGCCCTTCCTCCGCAGGACCAACTACTCACTCCACATCCACATCCACACCACACTCTAGTCAACATGCCTTTCACCGGAAGGTAAGCTTCCCTCCCTCCGAGCGCAGCGCGACGGCGACGTTCTTCGGATACCCGCGGCTGCTGCTCTTGTCCATTAGCCGTCAGCGCCCAGCAGACGACGACGACGACGACGACGACGACGACGACGACGTGTGCTAACCACCACCGCGACAGCGACATCATCAAGATCATCCTCGCCATCCTGCTCCCACCGCTCGGTGTCTTCCTCGAGCGTGGCTGCGGCGCCGACCTCCTCATCAACATCGTCCTGACGTACGTTTTCTCCCTCTCCTCCCAGCCACCGTGTATATCACCACCAATCAACGTGCTGACATGATACAAACAGTTGCTTGGGTTACATCCCCGGTATCATCCACGCGCTGTACATCATCCTCAAGTACTAGGCCGCGAAATCGCCAGGAGACCTTCAGACGACCACCACCACCACCACCACCACCACGATGACGAGATACCCAATACCATGTTTGATTCCTTTGACGCGAGACACGAGCCACACCACGACGACGTCATGCGTACCGTCCCGGCCCGGCATCATGGGCGGAACGGAGGGGACGAGCGTCTTGCTTGCATACGGCCCTTGGCATTTTTTGAGCTCCTCAACGGCGAGCGTTGGGACCGATCTGGCTTGTAGCTTATGGTGTTAGATGCTGTAATTGTACAGATGGGAAGAAACCTCTCACAGACAGACAATTCCTCCCGTTCTCCGCTTGCCCCATGTGTTGACGTGAGCTAGTAGATCATCTCGTTCTCTCGCAATCTCGCTTCATCGTGAATCGCCTACCTCGAGCAAGCTTCGACTGCGCGCCTGAGCCGGAATGTGCTTGGGGTTTTCGAAAGAACTGTCACGATTTGGTCTTGTCTATCCCGTCCATCCATCTATGTAGGATGCTACTCCACGAACGCCTCGAGTGGTATCATCATAAGCATGACCTCCCATCCATCTACACCTCCATACTCCTTGTGTGTAGGATGCCTCTTGCATTACCGCAATGCCTTCTCCGCGAACTTGGGCAGGACAAAGGCCGCCTCGTGGACCTTCTTGCTGTAGTACTTGAACAGCTTGTCCTCCTCGGCATCGCTCAGCGTCCGCACCGGCTTCGTCACGTCACGGCTGCCGTCCTTGGTGCAGACCATGAAACCGATCTGGCCGCTCGGGTAGGTCGGGATGGTGGTCCAGCCGTACTCGGCCACGGGGAAGACGGTCTTGCAGTCCTTCTTGAGCTTCTCGATCATGCTCAGGTGCAGCCATGGGTTCTCGGCTAGATAGGAGCAAAACCAGTTAGCAAATCCTCAACACGTGCGCATTCTCGCCGTTGGGGCTTACAACCTTGCGTGGTGATGACGCCTCCCTCGCGCAGGGCGTCGTGGAGCAGCTGGAAGTATGGCTTCTGGAACAGCGCCTCGGCCGGGCCCTCGGGATCCGAAGAGTCGGTGATGATCACGTCAAACGTATCCTTGTAGTCGGCCAGGAACTTGAAGCCGTCGCCGACGTGCACCTTGACGTTGGGGTGCTGGAAGCCCACGCTCATGCCGGGCAGGTACTTCTTGCTCAGCCGGATGACCGCCTCGTCAATGTCGCAGAGGATCGCCTCTTCCACGCTCTCGTGCTTGACCACCTCGCGCAGCACGCCGCCGTCGCCGCCCCCGATGACGAGCACTTTCTTGGGGTTCGGGTGCGCGAACATGCCCAGGTGCGTGATCATCTCCTGGTACGCGAACTCGTCGCGCTCCGTGCACTGGATCACGTTGTCCAGCACCAGCACCATGCCGTAGTCCGACGACTCGAAGATCAGCACGTCCTGGTACTGCGACTTCTCGTGGTGCACCACCTGGTTCACCTTGAGCGTCATGGCCTGCCCGGGCCACATGTCGCTGACCTCGCGGAACCAGCCATTCTCGATGGTCGGGTGCGTGATTTCCGACGACATGCTGGCTTGTCGTTGTCGTGTGGTGGTGGTGGTGATGTGGTGATGAGGAGGAGGAGATCGAGCCGTCCTTGTTCGTTGGTGGAGGAATAGGAGTCGCTGACGTGGGCCTCTGGGTGGAAGAAGGAGAAGGCGAGAGGTGGTGGTTCTTAGGCGGCAGAAAAGTTGCAAGTTTTGTTTCATGGACTTTCAAAAAACTTCACATGGCATGCAACATCCTTGGTGGGGCCAATCCCCCCCCCCCCCCCCCCACGTTCGCTTCCTTTGCCGGAACCGTTCCGCCCGTGATGCCCAACCGGACACTTCACACACCCTCGCTCGGCAGACTCGTACGATACACAAGTTGAATATTCCATCGAAAGAACGCATCTGAGCATCGTTCGATAGTTGGGCTGTGTCCTTTGCAAACAATTTAAAGTATCAACGTTCGACATGTGACAATCTGTCCATAGCGTGGATTGACTTTAGTGCTTGGCAGGCGCATGCTCGCATTGCGGAATGCCAATATTTGGACGACAACTGCGATCAAAGTGGGTAACTAGCAGGAGCCATAAGCTCTAGAAATCCATGGCTAGCGAAGATAGACAGCCATCATGCGGGCAACAAAGTCCTGCACCGCCATTTGAGTCCCAGAAAGCGCAGACCACGTTCATCAAGCATCTCCATTTCATTCCGCCTCACGCCATTTCTTCTCGTCGTTTTCGTTTCTAAAACTCGATTAAGCGATGGAAGAGCGAAAGGTACGAGAAATGGACGGACGACATCGCAAAGTATGAGCTCGCAAAAGCGACAATATCGAGTTTCCGGTAATAGGGTTTGAACCCGGGTCCCCTGGGTTGAGTCCTTCGATTGAAAGCCAGATATCCTAGACCACTAGACTATACCGGAGTTGATGGGATGAACAATACTGCATTGAAGAGGACTATATTACTCCCTTCTTCGACGCAGGCATGTGACTCATCATGCTCAGCGGATTGGAACACTGAGCATGCTGCTATCCCTGCGTGGAAGCAGACAGCAATTGTTTTCCAAGTTGAAAAGCCTGGCACAGTCGGCCGTGGGGCAGTCCGCTTCGGCTCGTCCTACGTGGACTTGGCAAGACAGGGGTCTGTCTCGATGTATGGGTGAACCTTTCCCTCGCTTCCTGAACATCAACCAGGCTGGGTATCTGTCAATCTCCTGTAGAGGTGGATCTGGTAGCGCATATTTTCCAGCTCAATGGGGTAGTTCAAGCCCTGAGGTAAGCGGAACCATCTCGACTCGTCCGAGACCAGTTTCTCCCATTGCGGCGTTCCTCTCGCCCCACTCTGTGCGGTGCCGATCAAGGTGTAATCCAGGAGCCATTGCATTGGATATTTCTTTTCCGCTCCATCCAACGACACGGTCGAATAGCTTCCAGAACTATCCACGACGAGCAGTCGTGCGCCTGGCCTTATGTTATTCGTGATCTCCGCTAGCATCTGCTGCGTTTTAGGCACGGATGTCGAATACAGCTCGTTGAGGGTGAACATGAGAGTCACCAAGTCAACGTTGACGAACAGCTCTTGACATTGATCTTCGGCCATGTTGAGAGCGTCCGTCTGGTGGAATTCGGCGCGGAAGGCATTCCCAGCAAGTAGCGCAACGTTGGTCTCCTTTGCGGCCGCGGATGCATACTTCGACAGCTCCGGTGGGGTAGTGACTGCCTTTTGGAGGTCTTCTACAACCGTGTTCCAATCTGCAATGTCCAGCAATCTGCAATCGATGGACTTGACCTGGCGATCTGATGTTTGACCTTCTGCCAAACGCGTCCATCCGGCCAATGCTACCACTTCGGCTCCAGCGCCTCCTCCTATGCAAACAGCCTTGAACCTGTCCTTCTTCTCCGCTTCGCTGCAAGTGGCCTCCGTGTTTGCCGAGATGTGCTCGTGGATATCCGTCAGAACCTGCAAGTACCCGAGTGCTCGACTCGGACTCCATCGAGAAGCATAGACGCGTAGGTAATCTTCCTTGCCAAAGGCCGCGGCAAAGTCCCGGTTGTAGAGATGGCCTTTGACCTCCTGCAGCAGCGCTGTATCATCTTCGCCCGGTCTGAACGTGTCCCGAAAGATGTTCAGGCATTTTTGCTGCAAGTCCAGTGTGACTGTCCTGGTTGGCAGTTTCAAGGCCCCTCCAGGTGCGGTCTCGGCCGGAGATCCTTTTGCTGTCTTGGATTTTGGCCTGGACTTCGCGGGCACGGATGTGGTCTTCCCCTTGGCCATTCTACAGTAGCATTTTCGCTGCCGCGATACATGTAGCTTTGCTGTTTCTAATGCATGATGAATGACGTGGAATGGTGTCGGCTTGAATTGGCTCTCGGCGGATGCTCTCTCGGACCGAGATCGCTGCACCGTGGGGCATTCTCATGATAAAGGAGGGGAATAGACATTCAGTGGGATTCAACCTCGCCGAGTAGACAGACCTGCAGATACTTATCCATAACGAAACCACAGCAATATCATCTGTCCACCTCACGTGTGTCCATATTCTCCAATAGAGCTCTCGTCAAATCACCACAATGCGGCTCCCCTACATCGACGATGACCCCAAAATGTCCACCGCCGAAGACCAGGCCGTGGTCGAGCGGGTGAAGGAACGACGAGGAGGCAAGCTCATCGCGCTGGACAAAACCCTCTTACATGCTCCACCCGTTGCCGATGGCTGGAACGGCTTCCTCAAAGCCATACGAACGCAGACGACGTTGCCGGATTCGATACGCGAGCTTGCGATTTGCAGGGTGGCTGCTCTGAACCATGCTTGGTATGAATGGGATCAGCACAAGCCCATACTAGAGAAGAGTAGTGCCCTGAAGCAGGACGTAGTCGAGAAGATCAAGGATCGAGGCTGGGACGGCAGCGGGCTGGATGAGAAGCATCTGGCTGTGTTTGAGTACACGAACGCGATGACTCTGGGGTGTATTGTTAAAGAAGCGATCTTCAAGGGGCTCAAAGCACTTTTCAGCGATCGGGAGGTGGTCGAGATCACTGCTACCGTAGCTGCTTACAACACCGTGTCGCGATTTCTGGTCGCACTGGATGTGGGAGAAATGGCGGATAAGTACGGTGTTGATATAAGCTAAGTAGCCTGAGGGTATCTTTCGCAAGTATGAAGTATACGAGTGAAGCAAGCCGAGCGTGCTTCTGTCTATCTTTCCTCCTCTTCACAGTTTGAGTCACGAGGTAGGGGTGGGTTTCTCTGCCTCCGTAGCAGTTGGCGAGCCCTTCTGCAACTCTGCCTCAATCGCAGACTTCAACTTTTCGGGAGCGCTGGTGCTGGCCCAGCGCTGCTTGACCTGTCCGTCTCTTCCGACGAGGAATTTCTCGAAGTTCCACTTGACCCTCTGCAGGCCCATGATGCCCGGCTTGCTCTTCTTCATCCACTCCCAGACAGGCTCGGCCTTGTCGCCGTTCACATCGGTCTTGCCCAGGACTGGAAAGCTAACGCCGTAGTTGAGCTGACAGAAGCTCTGAATGTCATCATTGCTACCTGGGTCCTGGTTGCCAAACTGGTTGCACGGGAAGCCGATGATCTCGAAGTCAGGGTGGGAGGGCTTGAGCTCTGCCGAGTCATGTCAGTCCTGCAAGGTTGAGACGTCAAGGTAGACGTAGACGTCAAGGGAAAGGGAGTGATGGTGATACCTTTGTAGAGCTTCTCCAGGCCTTCGAACTGAGGGGTGAAACCGCACTTGGAAGCAGTGTTGACGACAAGGACGACCTTGCCCTTGAAATCAGCCAGTGGGTATGGTTGGCCCTTCTTGTCGTTTGGCTTGAAATCGTAGAAGGTGGTGGCGGATGCCATGGTTGCGTATGAGTGGTGTGGTGGTACGAAGCAGGATCTGGGAGAGGAGTGGTTGAGGAGAAATCTGGCAGTTGAGCAGGCGTTTGGTGGGATGATGATGGAGGTCGAGGAAAAGGGAAAGCCTCGGGTGGTGGCGGAACAACGTATGGCGGAGCAACGTAGGGTGCTAAGGGCGCGAGGTAGCTGCATGTGTCACTCACTGCCCTGCTTATTACCGTTCAACGAATCGAGGTATCTAGACGGTGTGGTGGTATGCGATTACTACAAGCGAGGCAGAAGCGTTATCGCATTGCACAATAATACTGCACAGCACAATGCTGCACTGCACAATACTGTAATGCACAGCAATGTGGCCGGATAGCGTCCTTCCGATCACGCCAGCCTCGGCCAGCGACCGAGCAACGGCCGTATCCATCTCGCCCCAAACAGCCTCCATTCAGTCTGATCTCTACTAACAAGACATTGTTGTCAATACATGTATGTCCAACATGGACATTGCGAAGGGGAGATGCACCGTTTCATCCCCTCTCCCCTCCGAATCCCGACCCGAGTCTGGTGCGCTCGGTGATTGCCCTTCACCGACGACTGCACCCTCACGACTCGGACACTGATGACATTGGGTATACCTTTCCATACCGTACGCTCTTGGCTTCAACAGCATTGGGCCTCCAACAGACGTCTGGCCATACTACGCGGTCTGTCCGTTGCACCGCGAGTGCTGATCTCATGTCACGCCACGTGCAGCTGCGAAGAATGAACGACGCGAGGCACAGCAGGAGATGAGGTGCTCGGGTGAAACCTTGGGCCAAGTCCTTTTCAGCTCTGCACGCGCTTGCTGGCAGCTGAGTCTCCCAGAACCGCTCCTCAAGCGCCGCGTCGGTGGTCACCAATTGCGACCAGTGCTAAAGGATTCGTGCGACCAATTCGGGAGATGCCTAATAAGTCCAGCCTTTCTTGCTCCTTCGTTGTTCCTTTCATTGTCAAACAGCAATCCGCGTCGTAACCTCGCCTCCTCCACCCACAAATACACCAGCACACACCACACCCTGAGCGATTTCTACCTATCCTCAACAGATTCAAGCAGACCTACACATACTGCTGACTGGTATATGCTGATCAGCAAGACCAACATGGTCTTCAAGATTGGCATCGTGGGCGCCGGTCCAGCTGGCACCATTCTTGCCCGCCTCTTGCAACAATCATCGCAAGACATCACCGTGACCATCTTCGAGAGCGAAGGCAGCATCAACTTCCGCTCCCAAGGCGGCACCCTCGACTTACACCAAAAGACCGGCTTGGCTGCCATCAAGAAAGCCAATCTCTACGATGCCTTCCTCAAGCATGCAAGATACGACGGCGAGGCAATGAAAATCGCCGACAAGAAGATGCTCTGCTACGTCCACCAAGGCCCCTCCACCGAGGCTTCTGGAGGTCGTCCCGAGATCGATCGGCCAAAGCTTCGAGAACTCCTCTACGACAGTCTCCCGACCGGTACCGTGCAATGGAACAAGAAACTGCTCTCCGTCGAACGCTCCTGGACAAACCCATCAAACCTCATCCTCGCTTTCGCCGACGGCACAACTCAGTCTGGCTACCATCTCATCGTCGGCGCAGACGGCGCCTGGTCCAAGACTCGCACTCTCCTCACAGATGCCAAACCCTACTACTCCGGCATAGGCGGCCATGCCTTCTCCATCCCCGACGCTAAGAGGAAACACCCCGAATTGTACAAGCTCGTCAATCGCGGCAGCGTCTTTGCCTTCTCCGACGGAAAATCCATCATGGGCCAACAAATGGGCGACGGAAGCATCAACGTCGGTACGTGGGCCGTCCGCCCTACAGACTGGCAGACAACCTGCGGCTACGACGTCCACGACGGTCCATCCGTGAAGGCGGCCTGTGCGAAGGAATACGCAGATTGGGACCCCCGACTCGTTGCCCTCACGCAGACAGGAGACGACGACAAGATCGCTCCACGAGACCTCTTCATGCTTCCCATCGGCCAGTCGTGGGAACACGTCCCCGGCGTCACCTTAATCGGGGACGCAGCACACGTCATGACCCCGTTCGCCGGCGAGGGAGTCAATCTCGCATTCCAAGATGCGCTCAAACTCTCGGAAGCAATCATCTCCGCTGCTACCTCGAGCGATACATCATCACTGGACGCGAAGATCCAGGAGTTCGAACGCGACATGTTCCAGCGCATGACGGAGACGCAGCAACTCACCTACGACATGATGAATGCCATGTACTACACCCCCGGCGCGCCCAGGAGTACCATTGAGAAGTATGTCGTGAGGGCCGTCGAGGGCGAAATGGGGCCTTGGGTAACGAGTCTGCTTCTCAAGCCGATTGTGTACGCGTGGTTCTTCGTCTTCAAGTTGATTTGGTGATAATGTGGCAGCCTCGACAGGCAGACGGTGTGGGTTGGTGTCAGACGGCAAGGCGTCTTGCGAGAGGATTGACAGAGGCAGCGAAATCGGTCCGCAGTACACTTGGTTTACTGTGTTGTTTTTTTATATACCCAAAAGCTCCAATCCCCAAACTCCTCTCAAATTTTCACAAATGTCTTGCAATCTCACAATCTGTCAGTCTGCGCGTGCAGTTTGCATGCGTGCACTTCATCTTTCGGGCCCAGTTCACAAGTAAGATGGTCGGCACACTACGGTCCCTTCACATCTCAGCGACGGTGTCGCGCTTCCACCGATTGGTCCTAGACCGGCCAACTCGGAATGCAATCGCAAGATGGCCTGCTAATGGAATCGGGCTCTCCTGACAAGTGGCATCCATTTGGGCAGTGTCCGGATATGAAGTACTACCCGGTGGGTTCCCTGGAAAGTGGCTCGACCTGTCCAAATGGAGTCCAAATGGAGGTGGCTGATCCAGCCCGGACGGGGCGCGAGTCCATGGTGACAGTGTTCATTCCTTGGCATGTAGAATGGTCTACCGTGGGCTTCCCTTTGAGTAGATGGAAATTTGCCATAATAAAGGAGTGTGGTTCCAGGTGGCCAGAATGCTTGTCGATGTGTTAGTACGTGTCTCCAGCAGGCAGGATGTACAATGGACCTACCACGTATGCAGCGCTGGCCTCACGTGGCTCTTCAGCCTTGCCTAGCTTCATGCGAAAGATGTCGCAGGTCGTCAACATTCTGGCTGAAGTACTGGAAGCTAGCCTCATCATCAGGCCGGAGGCTGTTCTGCTGGAATTCCAAAAGCTCTGGCTGGTTGTTCCACTGTGAGTAGATCTGTCTCTGCCTAAGCGGGTCGTGGCGTGGCTCCTGGAACATGGGAGCTTGCTGAGCGAATCCGCCTGGAGACATGGTCCTGGAAGGTGTAGGTTGCTGCACATGCTGTACCTTTTGTCGCTGGGCAGCAGCCTCATGGCTTGCAGCACCGGCTTTCCTTTTGCGGCCGGCGGCCTTGCCCCGAGACTCCGGGGCGCGGAAACTTTGAGATCGCTCATCCTGGTGGTCGTGGACACGCTTCATATGATCGAACAAATTGTACCTCCTGGGGAAACCATTGCCAGGTATACCACGCTCGCAGCCGGGATAAAAGCAGAGATGTGGACGGTCACCATGTCCGTGCATGCCATGGGCCTCTCTCTCATGTCGAAGGAGACATGCGGTAGAAGAGAACTCCTGCTTGGAGCAGGCCTCGACCTTGCAGCGGAATGGCTTCAAGTGCGAGTCAATGAACTTGCTACACGAGGTGTCAGCGATTGTTGCATGCAGCCATGGGTAGTGTAATGAGCAGAGAGGGTGGGTCATCATACTCATAGTTGCACTTCAGCTTAGTTGGCTTGTGGCCGCAGCTAGGGTCGGTCTTGAAAGGGCAGTGGTACAGTCCGTCGGCCTTTGGGCCTTCATTGTACAGGTGATGGGTCCTATGACGACCTTCGTCCATCTCGCTAGAAGCAGTAGATGAGGCCTGGGGCGGGCCAGATTCACTGTGGGCCTTTACGTCTCTAGTGGGCCCGACTTGCGATGGCGCAGACACGTAAGTGCTAGGGCCATAGCTACACAATACATTAGTATTGCGACGAAACGACCGCGTCTCTAATGAATCTAACCTCATGGGACCGGGTGCCAGTTTATCATCCTGGTCATACCGGATGAAACTGCTGAAGTCCTCTGCGGCAGATTCTACCATACTAGTGGCGGGTCCCTTGGCCTGAGGCGCGGTTTCCAGCCGAGGACTCAAGACAGTCCGAGCAGGCGGGCTCATCCTGGAGTAAGTTGCAACAGATCCTGACGACTGTCGCGACAACGATGCTGGCATGACGGTCTCCTGCATCTGGCCTTGCGAAGTACTTACGCTGGCAGTAGATCCTGGGCGACCAGCAGCGATCTGTGGCTGGTGCACAGCATACTGGCCCTGCGCGTCGGTCCTGGGTAACAATGGCCTCCTTTGGGCAAGGGCTGGATCAGAAGCAGACCTCCTTGGGCATGGAACCTGTCCGCCTTGGAAGGGGTACATGGGTTGATGAGGGCCACAAGCGGCTGACTGGGGGACACCGTACCCTGGAAATTGGCCAAGGGAGTGACCACACGGAGTCTGGACTGAAGATGCCACAAAGCTGGGAGAACAATCCTGAGGCACATGGGAGCTAGAATAGACAACAGGTCCCGAAACATCCCAGCTGGGTTCGCTGATAAAAGATAGGTCCAAGCCTGGCGGCAGCAGGGGAACTTCCGGCTCGGAAATGGTGTTGAGGGTATGCGTGCTCTGGCTCTCTTGGCTCAGAACAGGGGACAAACCCATATCTACAGAACCGTGGGGCACATTCAACCAGGACGAGGCTTCAAGGGCCTGTAAGTCCTGGGCCGTCACAGCGTGGCCATGGGAGGACCAGTCGCTGCCAGAAGCCTGCATCACGGTGCTATGGTCCGGTACAGGTGCTGTGTTCCAGGCGTCCCCTGGCAGTGAGACTTGATTCCAAGGTGGCATGCTCATATCAGCACAGTCAGACGTGGAACACTCCGAGGCTGTATCCGGGGGAGTCAGGGGAAATCCAATAGATTGGCACCAATTATCCACCTCCGAGAACTGGGAGAACAGTGGAGATCCGGATTGGGTGAAAGGAGCAAACTCCTCACTGGACACAAGGCAAGTTAGTATGCAAACCCATGTCATGGTGGTAGCAACAACGCAAAGACCAGAAAAGAGAAACAGCAGGAAGATACGAGACCAGGTGTGCAGATGGCTGTCGCTGATGTCCCCGGGGGAGTGTAAGATCATTGTCCATGGAGCTAGGAACATGCCTCGAGGTCCAAATGGAAAGTTGACCGGCGTCTGGCGAGCTTCTAGAGGCTCTTGAGTCTGCTATGGCCGGTGCAGTAGAACAGCAGGATACTTATGGACACTTCAATCGGCCCAGGATCCCAATTCAGGGCAACGGTAGTCCAGATGTAGCCAAGGTGTAGTCAAAATGTGCGTGCGACAAAACCACATCAACCACTCATGAGTTGATGGATGTCCCGTCGATCACGACATCTAGACAAGATCCGAAAGGGATTCTCTGGTCTGGCAAGTGGCAATCCAAAGCTGGGTGTGGTAGGCTGCATGGCTCCATGGCTTTCTGGCCTGCATGTCCAATGGATCTCCGGAAAGTGTGGGAAGGGTCCGTCTATTCCAATGATAGCAGTCGGCTGACTGGTGAGGTACACCAAACATCTCGAGAGCGTGATGCTTCACGAGTACATTGCAAAATAGCAGAACAGGTCGCGAGAAAAGCAAAGCAAAGCAAAGAACACGATGGAAAATGTACCTGGCGGCCAAGTAATCCTCGCGGGTGCGAAATGACATCCTGGGGCAGTAGTCCTGTATCAAGGCTGCAGGAAGCAGCTTGGGTATAATGATCCAATGATATAGCAGGCTTGGAGCGAGCAGTTGGATGCTGTGTATCGATGTTTCGGGACAGGAGAAATGTGCCTGAGGGATAAATGTAGGTAAAGGGGAGATTGGGTATCGAGGTTGGGCAGCAAGAGCAAAGGGTTGGGGGAGAGAAGGTTGAGGGATGAGGGCGGGCGGGCTCGCATGATATTGGAAAAGAGAAAGGTCTGTGCGGTCCGCTCATCCCCGCCCTCGTCGGAGGTGTGACGGCCAAGACAGACTAGGGCCACTAGCGCCGTGACAGAGAAGAGCTTCCTGCAGATTTGGCAGGCGCGTGTCGATCGCCCATTCGCTCCGAGTCATGCTCTCGCGTCCGCTCTCCAGCCATCGCCCGACATCCACCACTCACAGCACCGGGAGGATATCAGCACGCAGCGTCAGACCAGCTCTTGCGCTGTGTGCTGGCCGGTCGGCGATGATGAGATGATGAGGGTGCAGGGAGTCGAGCAAAAGGGGAAGGAAGAGAGAACGCCGACGAGAGCTGGCTTCTTCTCACGTGATGGCCACTCCCAGCAACATCTCACCACCAGGAGCCAGGAGCATCCTCGCCCATGATGACGCAGGATCCCGCGAATGATAGCCACCGCTTTTCCCTCAGGAACCTGCCACGAGGCAACCTCGACAGCCGACTCGCCTGCTTCGAGATTCCGTCGAGCGAGGACTCCTGGCTGAGTTCAACTTCTAACATCTCTGGTTGTCAAGCCAGCCGCCAGAAGTGCAGCTGTCATGGTCCATCACTAACATTCCGTGCGACAACAAGGAGACCCGCTTGATCGCTCTAGCGGCAACTTCACGTCGAGAAGAAAGGACTCTCCTGCGTCGGAGCTGCATCTGGGGTGGATTCTGCTCGGCGTGTCGATATGCACAGCTCCGCAACGGTTCGCAGAATCGAACTCTTTCGGCGTGCTGTTTCAGCTTCATAGGTCGAGTCATTCTTCTGCGACTCGAGAGGCGCAGCGACAACCTCCAGAACGATTGGGCCAGTGCCCTCTGCCTGATTGCGTCAAGCACTACTGATTAACACAACCAGATCACAGGAACGCGCATATTCCAGTGATCGAGCAGCCAACCCCTTTTCCTCGTTTCACCAACCACCGGCCGACTCATGAGGGTCTGAGAGGGCTCGCGACAACCACGCACCAGCGCTCCAACCACTGATGAACGACAGCTACCCGCAGCTTGAGTCTGGTCCTCGATATGAAATGGTGTCCGGCATGCAGAATGAAGTGTCTTGTCAGCTCACGTTTTCTGGACACATTGTCGGCTATGAAGATGTTGCATTCCTTCGTATGGAAGACCGGACTGAGATGAACGAACGTGTCTGTTGCAACGCCAGCTTTGCGAGGGCTTCATATTCCGATCGAAAAGGCGATGCGCCTCTCTAATGTCTTCAGATGGAAGACATGACAGCGCTTCTGTTCAGATGGGAGTATTTCTGTTGGCCACGAGCTGTTGTCACTTCCAAGGAGGGTGGAAGTTGGATCCAAGTGGACAGTCTCGCGCTGAACGATATGCAAGACAACTGCGCGTGCGCCAATGATCCGCAGATGGGCGACGACGCAGTCATATTGATCAGCTCTGGAATTGATGAGAAAGCCCGCCGCATGGCTGCGAGCTCAAGTCCAAAGCCACTTTTACGTCGTTCTACCACTTGGAACGAGGTCAGATTGTGCATTATTTATGCTCGTGCTGAATCGGCCTTTTGCTGGAGGCCGCAAGGCGAACAGTTCGACCCAGAAACTTACTTCCAGCATCAGATGTCGCCCTGTTCTCGCGGTCCGGACCGAAAGCTTATATTCGTGGCTTCAACGACGTCTGAAGAAGAACCGAAGTTCGCGCGCGGCTCGGCGTCAGCCAAGACCTTTCAGAATCTTTGGCTTGCGGATGCTGTCATACGGATGCAATGCGGATTCGACGCGGCCAGTTGACCATGAAATGCAGACACTCGATGTCGATGCGAACTATATAGGAGAGGTAGGTGCTTCTCATTTGCTGTACACCGCGCTACCATCTGGACCACACTTCATCTTCGAACATGGCAACCGAACATGTCATGGGCATTTCATTGCCTGCTACTGAGCAAACTACATCCCTCGGGGCGACAAACACTAGAGACTTCGCTACCAATGGATCTTCAGAAACAAACAGTCAGACTACATCTGTCGGCGAGGAGGATGTCAGTCGTGAGAAGGAAGGAGAACAGGCACACAACATGGGTGTAAACCGAGAAGCTATGGACTCAATAGACGTGATCAACCTTCCTTACCGCACGCTCACGGGACAAGCTCGAATGGCCGAGTACACAGAAGAGCGACCTGGTGGACTGCAGCCCGTCGTCTCCAACAAGACTGGGAAAAGCGAACGGTATGAGCTCGTGACGTTCACGCCTGGCGATCCCGGTAACCCGAAGAATTGGAGCAAGGCGTACAAGTGGTGGTGCACCATGGTCGTTGCAATCACTTGCTTCGCTGTTGCTTTCAACAGCGGTGTCATCACCGCGGATTTCATTGGACCGGCAGACACGTTTGGTAGCAGTCGGGAGGTCTCCTTACTTGCCATCACCTTTTTCGTCTTGGGATTCGGACTGGGTCCGATGGCCTTTGCACCGCTGAGCGAGATCTGCGGAAGGAAGATCATCTACGCCAGCACGCTGTTCATTGCGGTCATCTTCATCATTCCATGTGCTGTCGCAAAGAATATGGCCACGCTCCTAGTATGTCGTGCAATCGATGGAATTGCCTTCTCGGCACCGATGACTCTGGTCGGAGGCACGCTCGCCGATCTCTGGAGGAACGAAGAACGAGGAGTTCCCATGGCCGCATTTTCTGCCGCTCCCTTTGTCGGCCCTGCCGTGGGGCCCCTTATTGGAGGCTTTACTTCCGACCATCTGGGTTGGCGATGGCTCTACTGGTTGCAGCTGATCCTCTCGGGGTTCTGCTACATCCTCATCACCTTCACGGTCCCAGAAACATACGCACCGACGATTCTTGCGCGCCGAGCGAAGAAGATGCGAAAGGAACAGAAAAGCGATCGATTCGTGACCGAGGCCGATCTGGAGATGCGTCCTCTGGGAGAACGACTACGAGTCTTCCTCATTCGTCCTTTCCAGTTGCTCTTTCTTGAGCCGATCGTGTTCTTCATTTCCGTGTACATGTCGGTACTCTACGGGCTGCTATACAGTAAGTCAAAGCATTGGTGAAAGACACGTCTTCATGTCGGAGATGCCTGCTTACCTATCGTGTTCAGTGTTCTTCATCGCGTTCCCCATCGTCTATCAGGACCACAAAGGATACTCGGCATCCATCACAGGACTCATGTTCATTCCTCTCGCGCTCGGCGTCATCATGAGCGCATGCTGTGCTCCATGGGTGAACAAGCACTACCTCCAGATCTCGAGCAAGCACAACGGGAAGCCTCCCGCGGAAGCCAGGCTGATTCCCATGATGCTGAGTTGCTGGTTCATTCCCATTGGACTCTTCATCTTCGCATGGACCTCGTACCCTCGACTGAACTGGTTCGGCCCCGCGTTTGGTGGATGGTGTGTTGGCTTTGGATTCATCTTCCTCTACAACGCTGCCAACAACTATCTGGTCGACTCATACCAGCATCAAGCGGCTTCAGCCCTTGCGGCCAAGACCTTTCTGAGGTCTTTCTGGGGCGCTGGAGTGGTACTGTTCACGATTCAGATGTACGATGCCATGGGTGATCAGTGGGCGAGTACGCTCCTGGCGTTTATTGGACTAGCGTGTTGTGCGATCCCCTTCGTCTTCTGGGTTTACGGTGCTAGGATCCGCAAATTCTCCAAATTTGCTTATGCCGGTGACGAGGAGAGTAATACGAAGGGCGCGCAGTAATGTTAATCCGGAAGGCTTGCAAGGCGGCAGAAGAGAGTTGGCGAGGATAGGTTTGGTTGGGCAAGGATGTTTGATACCCATTGGCATTGGGCTCGTGAAGGCGTTTTAGCACCAGTTGATTCTCGATGTTTCTTGTAACAGTACCAAAGTTGATAGAGTAGCAATGTGGATCGATTGATGCGATGGCGCTCGGTTTCCTGCCTTGCACTCTACTCTGTGCAGAGACTTCTCTCGGAGCAGTTCGTTGTCCGATAGACCTTGCAGTCCTGCGATGCCGAAGGATGGTGATTGGGTGTGCGTCGTCATCCTAGTTCCTGGCTGGTTGCGTTGTCATGACCTGACAGGGACGGCCTTCAGTGATGGCTTTCCCATTTTGCGCCGGTCCGAGGGAGGGTTCTGCAAGATGCAGGTACAGAGACGACGATGTTGCTAGTGAGGGGTTGGCGGTTAGTACAACGGCGATGCGCGGAGCAGCATGACTTGTGTGCCTGTCCAGGCAGCGCTTCTCGGCGGCCATTGGCGAGCGCATCCCAGCACCAAGCTTTTAAGGCATAACGGACGCCGGGGCGGGTGAGCTCATCAAGAGAGTAGTTCGTCCTCTGACCTGTCTGGCCCGGCATGCGATTGCGTGGACAGTATCCTTTGCCCGTCTCGCCTGTCGGAACGTCGACCTGCTGTAACACGAAACTCGGAAGGTGAAGCTGTGCTGTATACTCGCGGCTCAGGCACTGCACTGCACTGTCCATGTCGTACCAACGAGGACTAGCACCGAGCTTGGGTGTAAGCCGAAACAACACAAACAACATCATCGCCAATCACCACCACCACCACCACCAATTCATCCCCAACACCTCCTCCACCGCCGACAGCACCACGAGCAGCAGCAGCAGCAGCAGCACCGGCACCGGCACCGGCACTGGCAACGGCAACACGGTCCACGGCGTCGCCTCCGAACCACGTGCGAGAGCCCGGTACTCACTCTTCCCGCCCGCGAGCTTTCCCTCACTCGGCCATCAGTTCGCTCTCGGAGCTGTCGGTGCTGCTGCAGGCGCGACCAAGAAGCAGCAGCAGCATCTGTCAGCGCCGCCGAATGCACACGCCGATGACCGTCGTCTGCGCCGCAGCAAGTCCAGAGGCGACACACCCGAAGACATGCAAGCTGTAGCAACGTCCTCCTCCACCATCACCGACGACATCCTTCGCAACGGCAACGACAACGACAACCGCCACGGCCACGGCCACAGCCACAGCCTCCTCGACTCCTCTTCCTCCTCCTCCCCGCCTGCCATCAATCCCGCCTCCATCCCCGCTCGCACCAGCTCTACCAAGGCTCTCGCAAACGGCGACCGTCGCCACAGTACCAGTCCCAACTCGCAGCGCTCCGTCAGCGTGCGCAAGCACAAGAGCTTGGTCTCGGTACCTGAAGAGCGGCGCAAGCTGCCCGAGCCGGGCGAGCAGGAGTGGATGGCTCAGTCTCGCTCCACGAGTCACCGGCTGACCGCCAGCACCAGCTTCTCGCAAGCCGCCGACAAGTTGTCGCCCACCATGATCAGCTCCGACCTGATCAACGGCACCGCCATGAGCTGGAGCTCCGAGAAGGAGAATATCCTCAAGGGCCCCTTTGACTACCTAGAATCACACCCGGGCAAGGACATCCGGTCACAGATGATCACAGCGTTCAACGAGTGGTTGCAGGTCCCCGACTCATCACTGAGCGTCATTACAAAAGTTGTCTCCATGCTCCACACAGCCTCGTTACTAGTCGACGACGTGGAAGACAATTCACAATTGCGCCGCGGCATCCCCGTCGCTCATTCCATCTTCGGCACCGCACAAACGATCAATAGCGCCAACTACGTCTATTTCTGCGCGCTGCAGGAACTCCTCACCCTGAGCAATCCCGAGGTCATCCGCATCTACACAGACGAACTCCTGAACCTGCATCGTGGCCAAGGGATGGACCTGTTCTGGCGAGACACCCTAACCTGCCCCACCGAGGATGACTACCTGGAAATGGTGGGCAACAAGACCGGGGGCCTCTTCCGCCTCGCCATCAAACTCATGTGCTGCGAATCCCCTTCACACAATCACAACTTCCACGCTCCAGATGAACCACCTTCCGTCCAGACCAATTACGTCCCGCTCGTCAACACCATCGGTCTCCTCTTCCAGATTCTAGACGACTACAAGAATCTCTCCGACACGACGTACACGAACAACAAAGGCCTCTGCGAAGACTTGACCGAAGGCAAATTCAGCTTTCCGATCATCCATGCCATTCGATCGGATCCTTCCAACCTCGTCCTGATTAATATACTCAAACAGAAGACGACGGATGATGAGGTGAAGAGGTATGCCGTTGCGTACATGGATCGCACGGGGAGTTTCTCCTACACCCGGAGAGTGCTTCGTGGCTTGACGAAGAAGGCGCTGGCTTTGGTAGACGAGGCCGATGCGGGTCGGGGAAGAGCGGAAGCGATCAAGGGGATCCTGGAACAGATCAGGGTGGACAAGCATTCGCGGACGAGTCTGAGCGCGTAACGAGGGGAGGTGACGACTGCGGGCTGGAGAGACATGGGTGATCAGTTTCGCGCCTTCTCTTTCGATGATACCAAAATCCTGCGTTTTTCCAGTCAATTCGGCGACGGCGCTGAGGCGACTACTATTTATCACGATGGAACGAAGATGAAAAGAATGGGCAGGCCAGGGCGCCGCCGGGAAAGGAATCCGAGATCTTTGTCTTGATTTTCTTGATGTGAGATGCTGTACGAATTGACATACTTATAATGACATTGACCATGACCGGGTCTAATTGTTCGTGCATGGCGTCTTCCCTGTTCACACAGTACAGAGCAGCTTGAAAATTGCCCTGGCCCATCACCCGAAGCACATCTAGACGCCCGCCCGCCTGTACAACTCGCAACAGAAGAACACCGGAAACTCCCATCTCCCAGATTAACACGGGCCCACAGCAAACAAGAAAGTACCCTCAGAGACGGTGCCCTGGGCATCGTGGGGCAATTCTACACTCGCACGGTCTGGCCCAGCTTCACCGCCAGCTTGTGCAAGTCTCTGTACGCCTCCGTCCACTCTTCAATCTCCTCGGTGCCCTTGGCACCCGCCTTCGGCATCAACATGACCACACTTGTGGGTCGCTTCGTCGATCCCGCCGCGCCCAGCTCTGCGCGAGAAGGGACATAGACGTATGGAATGCCGTGGTCTTCGCAGAGCACGGGGATGTGGCTGATGACGTCCATGGGGGAGATGTCGGCCGCGAGGATGACGATTCCGTTGGGCAGGGCGGACGAGGAGAGAGAGGCAGGCGTTGCGGCGGGGGATTTCCGAATGGACTTGACGCATTCTTTGACGCCGCGTTTGAGGGTTTTGTGCTTGGCGCCTAAGCGGGGAGGGACGAGGAAAAGTCAGCCTGTTGTCTCGATCTTGAAGAGGACGGATTGGGGGCATACCTTTCTTGACGGCCTTGAGCACTTTCTTCTGCGCTTTCTCGTCCGCGAGAGGGTTCGCGAACGGCACCAGGGCTGCGAGCGGGATGGCGACCACGGCCTTGTCGTCCTTGGTGTCCTCTGCTTCGACCTTGACGAGCGACTGGCCGCCGTCGACATCCATCATGGATTCATCTTCGGCCTCGGCGGTCTTCCGCTTCTTCTTTTCCTTCTTCTCTTTCTTCACGGGCGTTGCTCCCGCGTCGGCCTCCTCGACTGCGTCCGCCTTGCGCTTCTTGTCCTTCTTCTCTTTCTTCTCACGTACCTCGTCTTTCGCCATGGTGGATGTGATGTTCGAAAGGTGTGCTGTGGTGGTATATAGTGGTTGCTTGTCGCGGATTTTTTTACTGGAAGCTCTGAGGTGCGGAAAGCTAGGTCGCTCGATCGGGTAAGGAGTTGTGGCCTAAGGCACACAAAAACTTTCTCGACGCTGAACCTGTGGAACGATGGTTGCAGACGCCGTGACGATCTTTTATGGTACACAAGAGTGGAGTCTGGCTCACTCGGTTGAATCACGCATGAGTTATTCAGGTATTTGATTTTCGTCCTTTCCTTGCTCCAAAAATCTGTGGTGCATCACTTTGCCAAGATGCTGCTTTCTATATGTCTTCTATCATTGCCCTCCTCAGCCTATGCTCTCCAAAATGGCGGCCGGTACGATTTACCAGGCCATATTACACCTTCAACGCATGCCGTGGAGGCACTTGCGAGCAGGTATGGCATCTGAGTAGAGTCAGAAGGGCAAGGGGTTGAAACAGATAGGACGTACTTCTACGTTGGCGGCCACTATGTCAACGCCACGCTCCCTTCGTCTAACACGACATCCCAATACATGACCGGCCAGATTTATGTTGAGCATCTTGTCCCTGAATTACATCTTTCTCAAGCGACCAGAGCCCCCATCGTCTTTATAACTGGCAATGGCCAGTCAGGTACCAACTTCCTCAATACTCCCGATGGCCGCGAAGGCTGGGCATCCTATTTCCTTCGGCAAGGTCATCCAGTGTACATCACCGACATGGCTCAGCGAGGACGCTCGCCGTACATTCCGGGTGGAGAAACGTTCACGGCCTTCTCCACCGGCACAGTCGAATCTCAGTTCACGGCATCGCAGGATGTTCGGCCTTTACCCTACCCCCAGGCGTCTTTGCACACCCAGTGGCCGGGGACAGGACATGTGGGCGACCCGATATTCGATGCGTTCTATGCCAGTCAAGTGCCTGCGCTTTCGAACGAAACATTGCAGGCCGAATTGAACAACGCTTCGTACAGCGCCCTTGTGGATAAGATCGGTGAGCCTGTGATTGTCGTGACACATTCCCAGTCCGGTCCATTCGGTTGGCAGTTGGCGGATTCTCGACCTCATTTGATTCGCGCACTTGTAGCGATTGAGCCACAGGGGCCTCCGTTCCAGAATTGGGCTGGACCGCCATTTGCTGCCGGGTTTTCGTCTACCGGCGGCTCGAGACGGTTTGGAGTCACGAATCTGCCATTGCACTATGAGCCGAGTATTGGAGGAGACGGATCCGAGTTGATGACGGAAACCGTACTAGCAGCGAATGCGAATGTCTCGGCATGTACCTTGCAAGTTGAGCCCGCAAAAAAACTGGTGAACATCGCTCAAGTGCCAATATTGATGTTGACTGCGGAGGCATCCTATCACAGAGTGTCAGTCTCGGCAGTCTTCTCGTGGTTGATGAGTGCTAATGTGGTAACAGTTATGATCATTGCACAGTCAAATATCTTGAGCAGGCCGGTGTAGGCGTTGATTATGTACAGTTGGGCGATGTTGGGATCCACGGCAACTCCCATTTCGCGTTCTTGGAAAAGAACAATCTCGAAATCGTGGACCAAGTTGTCAGGCCATGGATGGATAAGTTTGGCACCACCCATGTTACTTGCTAGTATAGTAAGGTGGCATTCCCGTAGCAGACATACAATGTTCGGCTCCAGCCCAGCTTTGTCTTCGACGTTGGTCTCTCCGAATTCTCCAGTGCCGGGGACGCATGGGCTTCTCGGCTAAGGCCTTTATTCGTGGATACTCTGCGTCTTGTCGTATATCCTACTGACCCGCCTCGCTCCAAGGACCAAATCCATATCTCTCCAGCAAGCCAACAATCATGTGCTTTCTCAAATGTGCGCACCACAGATTCATCTCATGGAAGGACGCATATGTCCGTAGAGGACTCAGCTGAGCTTGTCGCATCCACCTACACGCGAGTCCATCCCAAGTTTTTTCTTTAGCACGTTCACACCTGCGCCTTCGATCTCCCTTGTCCTGATGACTATGTTCTGCTCGCTGTGGAGGATGGCGCCTCCTGCTCTTCCCCTACCGCAAGCATTCCCATTCTCGCTGCAATATCCCGCGTCGAGTTGACCTTTTAGGGCGTCCGAGATGGTGTCGAGCGTTTCGATGTAGCTCGAATTTCCTTCATTTTCGTCTCGATGTAAAATCCGGGATCTGGCCTACGCAGATCCTTCAACTCTTCATTACTCAAAGCCTGATCGACTTCTTGCACGTCTACCAGCTCTTTGATTGCGAAGATCTGACCGGCAACGGAGGGCGAGACTGGATGATAGACTGTTCGGAGGCGTTTTTTGAGGCCCAGCGCGTAGAGGACACCCTGAGTCTTCTTAGGGAGACCGATTCCGGATCGCAGGAGTGTGATGCGGAAGAAAGACATTGTGGCTCGGTCGAAGGCTGTTTCTGCGTGGATTGAGGATGAGTGTAGTTGGTGTTCGTAGGAGGCAGGTGGGAGTCGACAACAGTGTCGAGGATTGAGTTTCGGGAGAGATGGAGAGAGGGAACCCCCGGGCTTGCCGTCCGGTACCTTAGCTTCACATGCTCGCGACCTCACTCCACGCCTCAAACACGCGCCGGCAGTCGCTGGACTTCGACATCCTCTTTGCTTCCTCCAGTTCTGGTACCAACCTGTCTAATCGTTCCGTCGTTAATACTTCCTGCACTTCCGATCCGATCTCTCACCATACGGCAACGATGGCGGAACAGGATGACACCACCTCGAAGCTGGCCGAGCTGCTCAAGAATCCCGACGATCTCGACAAGTTGCCTTCACTCAGATCAGAGTTCACTCGCAAGAAGGCCGCGATTGATGGTCAGCTTAAGCATGGCCTCAAGGAACAGCTCGAGATCACCCAAAACGGGATGACGTCGATCAACGAAGGCACCAAGATTGTTGGTCTCATTAAAGAGGAGATGATGAAGATTGATCGGTTATGCGCCGAGGCACAGGGCATGATCGAGGACTTCCCGGAAATCAACAAGATGAGCATCATGCAGAGGAATTTTGCGGCTGTCGAGAACGTGAAAGCGGCTATAGATACATTTGGGCAGCGGTTGAGCGACTTGGAAACCCTCCTCCGTGAGGATGATGAAGATCTTGAAAATCAGACTAATCTGCTTGCTATACACGCTGGTCTCACAGAGCTTCGCGATGTCCGTGATCAGGCCATGGAGCAAGTCAAGAACTCTACGGATGAAAGCGGCCTGGAGTTGATCGAGAATCTGCCGTTGGAGGGAGGTGTCACACTGAACGATCACTTTACGCGATTGGACGAGGTGGTCGATTGGTTTGATGAGCATGTTGGGACGGCGTGTATCAACATCATACCACTGGTGCAAGCGGGAAACAACGGCCTTGTCGTACGTCTGGGACTGGTTATTGAGGAAGAAGAGAAGAAAGACCGCCAGATTGAAGCTTTGCAGAATGCACGAGAAGAATTCCAAGAAGTCGCAGCTCGGTTCAAGAGTATCAATGTCGGTCAACGAGAGCTTCGCGGGTACAAGGACAAGTTCCTGCAGGCAGTACGCGGCTCGGCGACGGCTCAATTTGACCAGGTGAAGGATGCATTCAACGAGGATCCGGAGAAGCTCGAAAAGGCTTGCAGATGGTTCTTCAATGACCTCAATACTGTCAAGCTGGGAATGCAAGAACTGATGCCCAACAGGTGGAAGATCTTCAAGACATACGTTGACATCTACCACAAGCTTATGCATGACTTTCTAGTGGAGAAGCTTGATGACAAAGACATCACGCCTGTCCACATGCTGGCGATTCTCAATTGGGTGGAGAAGTACTACAACAAGATGGCACGCCTAGGAGTCAAGCCGGATGAGCTCAAGCCACATGCTATCGACGAGAGGGAGAGCGATTTGATTCGTGAGTACCGAAGTTTGATCACACGAGCAGTCGAGGAATGGATGGACAGAATGGCTGCGTCAGATCGCAAGACTTTCCTCTCTAGGGCGGAGGGCAGTCTTGACCAAGACGCGAACGAGCAACTTCACACCAAGAGTCTCAGCGACATGTGGACGATGCTTAGGGAGCAGCTATCTGTCGCTCAGTCCTCAGGTCGTCCAGATGTAGTCGAAGGCGTGATCGATGCCATGATTCGCGCCCTGAAGGGTCGTCAGCAAATGTGGGAGCGTCTTATGGACGACGAATTCCGCAAGATCGAAAATGCAGCCGACAGTAGCCAGCTGGAGGGCGTTGGAAGCTTGCAAGAATGGCTGGTCGCCATTGCCAACGACCAAATCACCATCATCGATGACAATCCGGAGCAAGGAGCCATGTCGTTCTTGACCAGATTCAAGGCTGACTACGAGCCCATGGTCAGCCCATCGTACGCAGTCACCTCGAACGCGGAGACTGAAGCACTTACCAATGGCTATGTGGATTTGGCAACACATTGCATGTCACTGTTTGCGTCGGTCATATTTGCCACCGACATCAAGCCAGTTCTCGCTGAATTCTTTACACCGTCATGGTATCAGAAGACGACAATGGCTTCTATCACAACAACCTTTGAGGACTACCTGAAAGATTTTAGCGGGATCCTGCATCCGTCGCTTCGCGAGATCTTTATTGAGGAATTGTCCGATGCACTCCTGGTCCGCTATCTTGAATGTGTAAAGAACCGCGGCGTCAAGTTCCGGCGCAGTGATCCTTTCACTGATAAAATCAAGGAGGATGTTGTCACCGTCTTTGGCTTTTTCAACCAGTATGGCGAAGTCTTTGAGTTGATCAAAGACAAATGGAGAGTCGTCAATTCGATGGAGGGATTGCTCTCGGCACCAAAGGGTGCGGCCGTAAACGAAGCTTACTCGAGATTCAAGCAACAATATTGGGACGTTCAGATTGGCTGGGTGGAAGCGGTCCTGAGGTCGAGAGACGACTTTGACCGGAGCATGCTCACGTCTGTTAAGAGCACCGCTGCTGCGATCAATGTGGAGAGAGGACCAGAGACGGTGATGAGCAAGGTCAAGTGAGTGTATGTCTAATAGGGAGATCGTCTGGACGAGCAGCAAGCGTATGGGATATGCCTAGTTGAATTCTTGACTTTCTAAAACCTCTGCCTTATGGGGTACATATACAGGCCTATCACGAAAAGGACTTGGTCGTTTTTAAGTCTTTAACCTCTCGGCCTTACGGGGTACATATACAGGCCTATTACGAAAAGGACTTGGTCGTTTTTAAGTCTTTAACCTCTCGGCCATAAGGAGTATATATACAGGCCTATCACGAAAAGGACTTGGTCGTTTTTAAGTCTTTAACCTCTCGGCCATAAGGAGTATATATACAGCCCTATCACGAAAAGGACTTGGTCGTTTTTAGGTCTTTAACCTCTCGGCCATAAGGAGTATATATACAGCCCTATTACGAAAAGGACTTGGTCGTTTCTAAAATCCTCGCTTTAAGAGGTACGTATACAGGCCTTGATCGTTCAAAATCCCTATCTCTGGGTATTGGTTGGCTTATCCACGCATCAAAGCCCACCGCGGGACAGTCGTCACATGTCCGACGCTAAGCGCACGGGCCATCGCCATAACTATTTGACGTTTCTTCTTTCATCGCATTTCATCCTCGCACGACCACGACGGCGCGAATTCGTAAACCAAGTACCAGACACGACTTCGCATCGGTGACCGGTGCACCACGACATCAATTCCCTCGATCACCGTTAGTCATCCGAAGAGCGGGCCGTTTATTGTGGTATGTGCTCAATGGGTCTGTGCTTTCGCACTTTGTTTTTGACTCTTACAGGTACCAAGCAAATCAGCACACTGCATCAACATGCAATCGGTTATGGAGTAAGATACCCCGATTCAAAACTGCACACACGCATACTGACCTTTCCCAGGATGATTCCCACGCCATCTACCAACGAACTCGATGCGCCATCCCTGCGCAAGTGCGATCATCTCAGCTGCCCCGGTATGCCGGACGAGCAAGCGGGTCAAGCCAACTGGAACACCTACGCCGACTTCATGAGCCGCGACGCCGTTGAGGTCCGCCAAAACATGAAGGCGCTTGAATTTGTTCCGGCGGGCAACTGCATCGAAGTCGGCGTACTCAAGGGAACCCAGCGTATTGTGCTCGCTATCCGTGCAGATGAATCGCGCATGCTTTTCGACAACATGTGCGAGGAGGAGCGGGACAAGTACTACATGGCCTCTCGCGACAGGCACTCCAGAGAGATCTGGCAGCGCAAGATCGTGCTCGTGGCGACTCCATACCGCAGCACCTTGGCCGGCCCCACCGAAGCCGACGAGAACGAGCTCACCGACCAGCATGGGGTCCCTGGCTTTCTCGCCGCGGCCCACGTCCTCAAGTGGTCGCTCGTCGTCTTCAACCGAGAGTTCAGGTCCAGCATCAGCTACTCGGACACTTGGAACAAGATCAAGGACGCCCTGGAGGAGGCAGACCTGCTCAATGCTGAGCTCTAAGCAGGGGCGACGGCAAGGTTTGAGACAATGGGGCATCACGAGCAACATACGTTCCGAGGGTCGGTGGAGAGAGAGCCTGTCTGTTCGGGCTGCTCCGGTGTGAGCGAGGGGTTTCGTCTACGGAACAAGCGGAAGGTATCGAGGCAATCTTCCGTGGCGGACGCTGTATAGTAGCACAATCAAGCAGAGAAAGCTCCCCAGCCTCTAACGACTTCCTTCATTCTCATTTCATCAACCCCATCGGCCCTGCATTGGGAATGTCTATTTGATTTCCTTACTTACACCATTCCGCAGTAGCATGCCATGCCGGCGGGCTGAATTGTTTGGCGTCGGCAAAGTCTCTCGGTTACCAGTGCACTATAAAACCATGAGCGTGAAGATTTCCATCGAAAGGGGCATGTGAAGTAAGAGAAGAGTTCGCTGCCTTTCACATGCAAGCTCCCGAGACTAGCGCCTTGGCAATAATCACGTGATCATTGCGCCCCTCTCAAACTTTAAAAGAGTCTCGTTTGTCGAAACAGTCAAACTTCAACAAGCCACCTTTTCACCTACCAACACACCAACACACCTACCAATACACCGGCCTCCAACCACCAACCCATCATCAACCCATCATCAACCCATCATCAACCCATCATCAACCCATCATCAACCCATCATCAACCCATCATCAACCGTTAGGGCACTTTGTGTGCTGCCCAGGCATACGATCAAGACTTGCCTTACAGACCAGCGCAGGAATCTTTTGGCTTCGACGGTATCTCGGATAAGCCATCGGACGAGATGGAGGATGCTTCGCAGCGGGAACATGCAGAAGGCGCCGCAGATGAGATCCCCACCCGGTTTGGCACGGATCAGGGAACACGATGGTGTCAGTTGTTGGACCGGGTCACCTGGCACTTGGATGTTGAAAAAGACGATTCGGAAGGCCGAGACGATGCCGATGCGCGGAAACTTGAAGACGTGGAGCGCACGTTGGATTGGGTACTCGAACATACAGCGGACTCGATCCTCTTTGTGTGGTTCTGTACTTCTCTCCGCGCGAGGTGCTCTGTCTTGAAACTCAATCCAGGTAAGAATTTGGCCACTCCACAAACCCCGCCCGAGCTAACGGATATCTCAGTTCAGGGAGATGGTTCGATCTTGAGTCTCGAACCAAGAGGAGGGCTGGAGAAGGCAGACATGTGCGATGCCGTCAGGCGGCTCAAGGCCGAGATGGTTTGGTACTGGTCTCAGATGGATTCGACCATCAAGCTGGAGCCAGTGGACGGAGCAGCGGACTTCACACCGGACCCGGACCTCGCCATTGGCTTCATGCAAGACCCTTTCCTAGGGCAGGTCTGGTTCTCCGCGTGTGAAGAGTTCGACAGCGCCAAGCTGAATCCCCAGGACCCACTGGCCGCCCAGCGTCTGCGCTTCCGAATCGATGAAGCGGAGGACGTCGAACTCGAAATTGATGACGATGACGAAGCTGTCGACTATGCCAGCCGCGATGCAGCGAATGCACCAGTTCTGTCTGGCGGTGAAGCCCGTGCCCGGAATTCCACGATAAACTATCTCCGGAAAATCGCAAAGGTGCCAGCGCATCAACAGACCCTGCTCAAGAAAGGCACTCTCCAAACCGAGGATGGATCCCAACTCCTTGAAGGTCTGGATCGAGACCGTACACAAGTGGAAGGCCTGTGTCGCATCTTCGCTACGCCAAACGATTACGTCGGCAAGGTGGGCAACATGCGCTCTTTCTTCAGACAACTTCAAATGTCCGGCGCCGATGGTTATCAGAGTATCTTCTGTAGCGAGCTATACCCGTGGACTGTTTTCGGGGTCACGGTAATGGCCTGCGTCGCAGAATCGAGTCGGAAGATCCTGCAGAGTAAGACACTCATTCGGATGCGTTGTCACAGTCCGCTAACCACACTCGCAGGAAAGCCCCATCTGTTTACCGATTCCATGAGGACTAATCATCGAAGTCAGATGAAAGATATACGGGAGAGAATGGAGAAGTGTCTCCAGCTGTTTGAGCAGCGCTGTGCGCAGCCCACTCTCGAAATGCGGTTGGTCGTGATGCGATATAGGGTGGTCATGAGGTGCATGCGGTATGTTGAGCATTTGCTGCGTCGTGCGACGTTGTAGTGTCGCACGCATGCTCGTGAGACACAGCTGTCAGGATATCACCTGGAGCATTGCGTGTTCCGGTTGACGATGCTTGGGTGTCAGTGGACGCTACAGGGCTTCTAGCGCAAGCTTTGATAGAACGAATTGAGACTGTTAAGGAAACCTAAACGACCCATCTTACAAACTCTTAATTTTAGAGCCTCTAGTAATACTCTGCTCCCTATCGTAACGTTAGAGGACACAAGAGTAGTAGTAGTAGTAGGGACAAGATCGGTAGTACTTCCGAAACTTTAACCCTTTTTAGCTTTATATGTCTAGACTATTAGCGCTTCTACTAGCTATATCGAGAACTTAGGAAGCGACTGTCTAGATATCTATACTCTATACTTCTAAGTTCTTCGCTATAATAATAGCCTATCTTAACGCTCTTCTTAGTTTACTATAGTACTATCTTACTCGCTTATCTAAGAAGATTATAATCTCGTCTAAGGCGGAGGAATACCCGCTCCTCTAGTTATAAAAGTAGAGACTTATACTTCGTATTATATCTATTCTTTATCTTTATATTAGCGAAGGTAATCGAATCCTATACTTCCTACTAGACCGCCGCTCTCTTACGCGCTATATTGTCTAGAGGTAAGTCCGTAAGCCTTAATAAGAAGTCGAGATTAGTACGGAAGCTATAAAGTATCTCGTTTAGGGTAAATCTAGTAGTTATATTATATAAGTTATTTAGAGTTATCTAGAGCTAGAGTAAGAATATAGCCTAGCTTCTCGCTTCTAGCGTCGTAGTATACTCGAAGATCTAAAAGCGGAGGCCGATCTCTACTATCTAATTTATCCGCTTAGACTAGCTATCTATCTATAGGTAGTATACGCTCGTTACTAAAAAGCGGATATTAAGACGTACGAATACTACCTTAAAGAATTCGGAAAGCTACCTAGAGTCTCGGTCGCCGATTAGTATCGTAGAAAAGCTTATATCTATAGTATAGAGAAGGTAGATCTACTTATCGCCCTAATAGGCTACTAGCTAATCTTCTCTACTAGGAAGTAGTAATAAGTAGTAGAAGTCTAAAGTACCTAGTACTACGTACCTAGATACCTTAGGACTAACTAAAAACCCTTAGTAAGTATATA